>JAAGEH010000307.1:4818333-4832331 GCA_011751065.1 Lasiurus cinereus
CTCTCTCTCTCTCTCTCTCTCTCTCTCTCTCTCTCTCTCTCTCTCTCTCTCTTTTTCTCCCTCCTTCCCTCCCCCATTGCTGAGTCCCCAGCAGAGGGACAGCTGCCCATGGCAGGAAAGGGCAGCCTGCACCCCATGCAGCTGACATCTCAATCCAGCCCTGGAACACGGCTTGCCCGCCACCATCCATTGGCTCCCAGTGAGGTTTCCCTGCGTTTGGCAATTCCTGACGTTCTTGCAGCAGCGCCTGTGCGTTACCCTCCAGCGGAGAGGCTGTGAGGCGGAAAAGGACCTTTAATGCCTGTGTCAGTTAATGTAAGTCATAAACTCGCCCCCAGAATTGCCCACGAGGTCACGGGTCAAGAGAGGTGAGGAGTCATTAGCTAAGATGCTGGTCCGTGGGGACCCATCAGGATGCCACTCCGGGGTCTGTACGGGGGGCCGGCCCCCCCCCCCCCCCCCTCCGTTGGGGGTGGGGGGGATAAATCATTCAGATCTCCGTGGGCCTATTATTGTCACGCCTGGTTATAAACCCAGAACCCTAGAGTGGTGAAACCTGCTCGTGGAGGACGTGCGGCGCATTGATTTCTCTCTGCGCCCCATGTGAGCATCACTGCTAGCTGAGAGGTGGGTAAACTGGAGGCCTCTCCTACCCTGTCTCCCCGAAAATAAGACAGGATCTTCTATTCATTTTTTCTCCCAAAGATGTGCTAGGTCTTATTTTCAGGGGATGAATTATTTTTCCATGAAGAAGAAGATGGTACACATTTATTGTTGAACAAAAAAAAAAAAAAGAAAATTTATTAACCTGTATACGGTACGGTAGTCGTTGTCATCACAAACCAGCCCACTGATTGGCCACCGCGCAGCCAGAGCTGTTCAAGCAGGGCTAGGTCTCTTTAAATCAGGAGTCAGACGCCTGATGGTAGCTTCGGGGGCCTTCTATTCCTGGGAGGTCTTATTTTCGGGGAGATGCCTTCTATGACAGAGAGAGTCCAAACTGGAAGTAGGTCTTATTTTCGGGGGATGTCTTACTTTCGGGGGAACAGGGTCTATGGGGAAGCCAGGCTCAGGTAAGGAAGTGACTCGCTGGGGACCCAGCCAGCAGCCGGGGTCTGGCCCGGCTTCCAGCCTGGGGGCTGCGGGGGAAGAAACACAGGAGGGGCCTCCCGGGGGCCACTCCGTGCTCAGGCAGCTTCTCAGGCAGAGCGACCCCATCGCCCCAGGCAGCACCCCCTCCTCGCATTCACCTGGCAGGGCGCCCCAGCCCCTCTGCCTTCATCAATCAGTCCCCGTCTGTTCGGGGAGTGGAACTCAGGTTATTATTAGCCGAGGAATAATTAGGAGCGCATATATAATTCCTTTATGTAAATGTGAGGAGAAGCACCCACACCTTTTTCCTGTCCTCCGTCTTGTCGGAAGTGTGACACGGAGGGACCTTTTGGGGTCCACAGCCTGATCTGTTAGAACAGTTTGTTGGCCGGCTTCCTTGTGGTTGTGGGATAAATCCATAGAGCAATAGAGGTGGAAGGCCGTTGGTTGTTGTTGTTTTTAAGAGAAATGCTGTACCTGGTCTTCTAAAGACACACCGCTGACCTCTGTCTACGCGTGTCTGTGTGCCTTGATTGAACAGTGACACCAGCATGCAATGGTGGCAGAACTGCTTGGCATAATGCAAAACGGGCCACCGCACCGGTGCCTCAGGCAGACCATGGCTCCAGGGGCTTTGTTCTCGGATGGAGGGGACCCCCCAGAGCAGCGCACAGCGGACAAACGCCCGGGCAGTGGGAACAGGGCAGGAGCCGGCCTTGGGGGGAGCTTTCCAGGGGCCAGGCGCTGTGCCGGGCGGACCCCCAACCGGCGAGCAGTTGCTGTCCATTGGAGAGCACTGTCACCCCAACTCCACAGAGGAGGAAGCCGAGGGATGGAGGGGCCACGTGCATGGCTAGTGAGAAGGGGGAGCCGAGCTTAAAACACAGATCCCACTGACGTTCTCCGTCCTCGGGACCAAACGTCCTCAGCCAAGTGACGCGATCCCAGCCACTCCCTGCGCCTGTGCTTCTGGTGATGGCAGCTCTAGGCAACGGACATGCTTCTTCCTGCGGACCCTCGCCTCCTGGGGCCACGCACCTCCAGAAAACAGGAAGCGGGCCGCTGGCCTCGCAGCTGGGCTGTGCCGAGGGAGGCCTGAGGGGCAGGTGCGCACCCCGGCCAGGTGTACCCTGCCCGCGTCCCTCACTGCAGGGAGGCTTAGCCTGGGGTCTGGAACCCACCCCCTCAGAGTCAGGGCAGACAGGGGTGCCAAAGAACTGGTGCCCGGTGACCGGGGGGCGTGGGGTGCAGGCCCCCCAGCGCTCTCGCTCTCACAGGGACTAACTCCGATGACGCTCTTTTGCCTCCCAGAGTCCGGCAGCCAGACCGGCTTCCCTGATCTTTCTGGGGAGGCGCCCCCCTTGGGTCCCTTCCTCCAGTGTGACCCCTCCATGCCCCTATTGCTTGTCTGGCAGCCTCATTTCAGGGGTGAGGCGGGAGTCCAGCAGAAGACAGCCAGCTTTCGGCTCCCTGTGTGCGCAGGAAACGCCCATATTTAAAGACGCCGCTGTGGGCTCTCATTTAACGAGCGGACGCCCTGGCATGGAGTCTCTCTGGGGTGCGTCCTCCGCACTCTGGTGGATTCGGGGAACCCTCTCCCGCAGGAGGCGCTCCACAGCCAGCCTGCGTGCACGCCTGGGCCTCAGCCGTCCACTCTGCGCGTTTCCTTCCACCAACAGAAAGCAGGCCCCATCCCCGCAGTGCCTGCAGGCTTTTATTAGCGTGTGTTCCCGCCTTATATCTGCATGTCGGGTAGATGTGTCTGCACAGCATTGTAACATGTTAATAGGCTGGCTTGTGGCTGAGCCAAGTATTTCCCTATGGGGCTGCTATCATAGCTGGCATACAATTTAGCTTGTCCGTAGGGGTGCGGTGGGGGTGATTCTGAAAAGGAGTCCCTGACAGAAGCGAGTGTCTTAGGAACAATGCAAGCTCCCCTCCCCTCCTTCCTCCCATCCTCCTCTCTATCTTCCCCGACCCCGCTGTGCGCAGTGAAGCATCACCAAGGACCATGGGTCCTAAGCTGCTCCCCTTTGCTTACAGGTGGAGGGAGTGTGTCCAGAGGCTTGGTCTTCTCGGTGGCTGCTCAGAGTGATGCTAAGAACGTTCCTCATTCCGTAGCTTTCAGCATCCTGGGCCCCTGAGCCTCTGCAAACTATGTACCCCCGAGCCCCGTAGCTGGGGATGAGGAGGGCTTTGGGGTGGGGCTCCAGGTGAGCACGTTAGCAAAGCCTCGCCAGACAGGCAGGCAGCCTCCACCGGTGTCTGCCGGCGACACCACTTCTCTTGGCCTTTTGGAAAAGTTTTGCCACAGAAGCCATTTCTTTGCAAAGTCCTTCGTGAATCTGGTACATGAGTGCGGGCACCGAAGCATCGCAGGCTGACGGGCATCACCTGCATGTCCAAGGGTCCACCGGAGTGTTTCACCAGCGCCGGGCTGAGGCCAGAACCGCCGCGTGAAGGGCTGTGGCTGACTCACTCCGCGCACCTGAGCCAACCTGCCTTCCCGCTCAGTCAGTGGGACGCTAATCACAGGGCACGCTGTCCATGGCTTTCCATCCAATTATGAAGTGCAGCTCCTCTGGGAGTTGATTAAAGTGTTATGTGGAGGGGAGACTTCAGGTAGGCTCTGGGCAAATCCGAGAACCCGCGTAAATCCACCCATTACGTGTAAACGGGCCTCCTTGGAAGTGGGTCATTTGGCAAAAGGACCAGGGCCTTAATCCCGTCTTTAGCGCCAACGTGTTTTGCGAGATGATGTCTCCGAGCAGCCTCTTGGGTATCAGTCTGGCCCCGATGCAGGCGGGGGTAGCAGCGATCTGTGAGGCACAAAACCCTTGTTTGGTTTCCCAGAATTTGTCTCCTAAAATGTTAAAAATGGATTTTTTTTTTTTGGTTTCCATATTTTACTAACGGCCAGTGAATTTATGGGCCTGAAGCTCTGATATCCCCTGGCTGTCCCGACCATTTCCAGGGGCAGTGGGGGTGCTCGTGCAGGTTGTGTACTTTCAGCCGCTGAAGGGCATGGGTCACGTAAGTGATCAGCTCAGAGACGGCCCCCCGCATTGAGCGTCATGCAGAGCTGGCTGTTCCCACCTCCCCGACTGCCTTCCTTCACGGTGCCTGTCCGTCTAAATCCTGTCCGTCTAAATCCTGCCCGTCCTTCAGTGTGCACCTTAGGCACGCCGTCCTCCTGAACTGTGCTGACTCCCGTCTGTCTCCTCCTCCTTTGGAGAAAGTTCTGGAAGTCTTGTAAGCTCTTACCCCAACGGTTCCTTGTAAGGGCTCCTTCCTCACTCACCTTCCCCTCCCCGCAGCAGATCACGGCGCATGTTGCTCAGCTTTCTCCTTTGCCACGCGGCTGCTTTAGCTCTCCCACCAGTTCCTGACCCCTGGAGGGAGTGGCCGCTGCCCTCTCTGTGGAGCCAGTGTGGTGCTGCGAGCAGGACTGGCGTCCCATAAATATTGATGGTTTGGTCTACGATTAAACCCGGAAGGAAAAACGACTTCAATTGTTGATCTCTCTCTTAAAGGCGAAATCAGCAGCGGCTCTCCTTTGATTCCAGAAATGCCTAATGGTGACCGGAGGGGTCATCTTCAAGCAGCCAGGCCCCTTCCGGGAAGTTGTCCAAATGGTCCAGTGGGAAGACAGAATTAATCATTTTTAAGCAGCAACCATAGAGGAAATGTCCAGCAAGGCAGCTTCAGTGACAGAGAGCCCCCCGTAGCTAAAGGAGGTTACGGATGGGCAAAGCGAAAGGCAGACGAGCTAGGAGGGCAGCACGTTGGCCCTCCTGTTAGAGACGGAAACGTCGGGAGGATGACCTGTCATGGTGGAGGAGAATTATTCTGAACGCCTACCCCCCAGCGACTGCGGGACTCAGGAGTTCTCCGGTAGACGCTCCAGAAAACAGCCGCAAAGTGCTGTCCTCCCATCTGTCTTCTCCTTCCCGCGGAGGATCCGTGCTGCCTCCGAGAGACAAATGCAATCAGACGGGGCGTCTCCCGCAGGGGCCTGCTCTCCGCCCGCCCCCCCGCATTCCCCTCTCCTCTCTGATTCCCCTCTCCTCTCTGTCACCATGTCCTCCGAGCAGTTTCAGGACCTGAGCATAGACAGGGGTGTCAGATTGCCACCGGTTCCTCCAGAATTTTCTTTGCCAACAGGTATTGGCCTACCTCACGTACGCCAGCGGGGCCTGTCAACGTGGTGCGTTTCCAGATTTGTACCTGGTGGTGGTGGAGGGCTGAGGGAAGAGCTACCAGTTCGATGCCCAGTAAGAGAAGGAGCACCCTTTACATGGCGGTGGGATTCACAATTTCATGGTTAACACCTCCACGTAAACGGGCAGCTGGCATCCATCTTCGTGTGGGCTCTGTCTGTGCAGCTCGCACTGAGGAAGTGAGGCTCTCGCCCGAATGTCGTAGGTCTTAGAAGTTTCCCGTATTAGATTACCTACTTGGAAAGTCTGATAAAGCCTGTGCCTCCCTTTATCTTATCTTATTTTACATTAAGAATTATTTCAGAGAGAAAGGGAGGGAGAAAGGGGAGGGAGAGAAACATTGATCTGCTGCCTCCTGCACACTCCCTACTGGGGCCTGAGCCCCAAACCCAGGCATGCGCCCTGACCTAGAACCGAACCTCCACCTCCTGGATGGTACTCACCCAGCTGAGCCACGCTGGCGAGGCCTAACCTGTGTCTCTTTTATTAAAACTGCACAGGCATTTTTCGTATGATTGGCCTTTCCAAAGCCTCTGGACCCCAGATGGAAAAGAATAACCATCTCCTACACAACCGTATTCCCAGCTGTGCCGGCACCACCGTCCTTTGGCACATAACATCTCACTTATTTCCCACCGCGACCTAATGGGAGGCAGTTCCTGTGATTACCCTCCTTTGACAGTTAAGGGAACTGAAGCCGACGATATCAGCCGTGTGACTTCTCAGGCCTGGTAAAAGGCAGTGGGAGGATTTGAACTCGGCCAGTCTGGCCTCAGAGACCAACTTACCACCCTGCTGCTTGTTGAGAATCCCTGGATTAGAAACCGGAAGGAAAGATGGTAAGAAGTAAGCTGGTAAAATAAAATGCACAAAGGAGACAGCTGTAATACTTTAAACAATAAAAATAACAGACACAATGCTTCTAAGTCTCCCCTATGATCCCGTAGACTCTTGAACTTCATGTTATCTCTGCGACTGTCTTTGCACCATAAGTGGAGACCTAAAAAGTACCTGGCCCATATACCTCGAGGAAACTAGTAAACTTCACAAACTGTAAAACATTAAAGCCTATTGATCTTCCACGTCTGCCTTGTAAATAAACCTGCAATTCTGTTGTGACCGTTGTAACAGTATCAAGAGGAGGTTTTAAACCTGCATGTGGGAAAAGGGAAACAATATCAGTTTTTGGTCCGGAATGACATGTGATGGCCACCATGCAGAGAGCGACACTGGAAGTAACGGGGGAATTCACTCCATATTCAGAAGAGTCATCGATCTCGGGAAGGCCACAGACAAAGAGGAGTCAAGGGTAAAAAATGTACCGATAATTCGATACCTCCCCCCCATCCCCTCCCCTCCCGCTCCCCAGCTTCATCCGGAAGCCCCTGGGGAGCTGAGTCAGCCTGGGCCGTGCAGGTCCTGACATCGCCCCAGGAATAAACAGAAACGCCATGACTCCCACCTCTCCCCACTTCTAGATCAGTGGGCAGAAGAGAGAGGAGATTGAGTTAGCAGATCTGTCGACAGCAGCTATGAATGATCGCTCCCTAAGGGTCTCTTTCTGGAGTCCTCTTCCCCTTCCCAAGGGACTGACTGGGTCAGAGGGAGAGAACGGGATGCTTGTCACATTTTCATTTCCTAAGAAAGCTCTTCCTTGCTGCTCTTCTCAGTGTCACCTCTTTTTAAGGGGCTTATTGAGAAACGGAGATGGATCCGCCTTAGTGTTCCTCTCTATGTGGGCTTGATAAAAAGCAGTGGTTCTCAACCTTTCTAATGCCACGACCCTTTAAGACAGCTCCTCATGTGGTGATGACCCCCAACCATAAAATTATTTTCGTTGCTACTTCATAACTGTAATTTTGCTACTGTTATGAACTGTAATGTAAATATCTGATATGCAGGATGTATTTTCATTGTTATAAATTGAACATAATTAAAGGATAGGGATTAATCACAAAAACAATATGTAATTATATATTGTGAAATATTTATTTCTAATTACAAATAAATGAAATTTTGTCTTGAATCGTGCTGTAGCATGGGTAACAGTCTTAATATGACAAGAGTAAACGACATTGCTACATTTTGCTACACCGAGGAGCGGGTGTGTTGGTTCCTAAGAACTTGGGAAATAGGTGTTTTCCAATAGTCTTAGGCGACCCCTGTGAAAGGGTCCTTCAACCCCCAGAGGGGTCGCGACCCACAGGTTGAGAACCGCTGATATAAAGCTTCACAACAGGGGAACAAATCTTGGGGATCGCCCAGAACACATTCACACAAAGTGTGTGCTCGTAAAAATATGTGCAGGTTTCACGTTCATGTCTAATAAATATGTACTTTGTGTGAATGTATCTGTTCGTGGAGATCATGTTGATTCAATATTCCAAGTCAGATTTTTCAGGTCAGACCAGTTTGGAACACAGGATAGATGAAATCTATTAATGGCACAGACACATATATCTTTACAGTTTGCCAGATGTCTTTATAGGCATTATTTACTTTAGCCTTTGTAAGCACAGAGTGGGTTTTATTATCCCCGTTTTACGGACGGGGAAGCAGGCTCAAAGGGGTGAAGTGCATGGCTGAGGTCACAGAGCTAATAAATCCGTAACTGCGGGCCCAGGCTCCCTGTTTGTTCCAACTCCTCTACAGCTCGGTTCCGTTTAGTAAGGACGATGGAGTTATATTGTGAGGGTTGGCAGTAAAGAGGGCACTTCAGGAATAACCTGTATAACCTTTAAAGAGTTGGCGTTCGCCTGGAGAGGCGACGACGTGGGGAACGCTGTGGGAGCCGGGTCCAGAGCATCACTGGTTCCCGCGTCAGCAGCTGCCCTGCTGCTCCCGGGGGAGTGACTCGCAGCAGCCTGGCCACTGGGACAAGGTCAGGGGCACCCCCTGGGGTGAGATTCTTCCCATCCATCTTGCCGCATCTCAACAAGCGGAAGCAGGGGTGTTTACCCAGAGCAGAACACGGGGGCTCAGAGAGGCCAAGTGCTCAATCCAAGGCCACCTGACCAGACGGTGGACAAAGCTGGGCTGGACCTGAGGCCCATCTGATTCCAGAGCAGGAGCCGGAGCAGGAGCCGGGTCCCCGGAGCAGCCACTGGGGAGTGGCCCCCTCGGTGTCAGGATAAAGGAGATCTAAGTCCATGAGGGCAGCTGGGAAGTGGGCAAGTAAGAAGGCTTGCTTAACCTGGTCACTTCCTCCTCCTTTCTTAGCAGAAAGGTCTTTCTGGCCCCTCCCGGTTATAGCAGTTCTCAAGGTTTTTTGTTTGTTTGTTTGTTTTTTAAATATATTTTATTGATTTTTCACAGAGAGGAAGGGAGAGGAATAGAAAGTTAGAAACATGGATGAGAGAGGCATCGATCAGCCGCCTCCTGCACGCCCCCGACTGGGGATGTGCCTGCAACCAAGGCACATTCCCTTGACCGGAATCAAACCTGGGACCTTTCAGTCCATAGGCCGACACTCTATCCACTGAGCCACACCGGTTTCGGCAGTTCTCAAGGTTTTTGGTCTCAGGACCTTTTTACCTTCTTAAATTATTGAGAACCCCAGAGAGCTTTTGTTTATGTGGATTATCTCTACGGAGACGAACTATATTAAAATTTAAAACACAAAAATGTAAAACTATGTGTCAATTTAATAATAAATCAGTTACATGTTTAATGTAAATGGTGTGTTTTATGAGATAGAACTGTTTCCCCAAACAAAACAAACTTTAGTGGCACGCTGCACATCCTTGTCAATTCCTTTCACGTCTGGCTTTCTGGGAGCAGCGGGCTCCTCTCCCCTGCCCCTGCATTCTGTCTGCGGTAACATCACATGTCCGCAGCCTCTGGAAAACACCAGTGCATACTCACGGGAGAATGGGGACCAAAAGGGCAGGTCACATTGTAGCATTATTAAGAAAATAGTTTTAACCTTTATAAAAAGATATGTTTTTATTGATTTTAGAGAGGAAGGGAGAGGGTCAGCGAGACAGAAATATCAATGATGGGAGAGAATCATTGACTGACTGCCTCCTGCGCGGCCCTCACTGGGGATCGCATGTGACCAGGAATCAAAACGTGACCTCCCGGTTCATAGGTTGACACTCCACCACTGAGCCGCACTGGCCAGGCAGTTTTGACCCCGTGGAATCCTGGAAAGGGTCTTGAGGCTGCCCAGAGGTCTCCACGCTTTGGAAATTGCTGCCTTCTACCCACCCCAGGACGGACTAGGGCAGATGAAATGACTGAATACTGTGCTGGAGGAAAATTACAGGTGAGTCCCATCATCCATTTGATGAAACAAAACCCCATGAAGTCTAGTCTGAGCTCCCATTTCGCCAGGATAAGGACTCCCCTGTGTTCAGAGAGCTGTAAATGGCTAGAGAGGCCTGTATTAGGTCAAGGAGAAATGCTTTTCTCTACGGCAGTGGTTCTCAACCTTCCTAATGCCGCGACCCTTTAAGACAGTTCCTCATGTGGTGGTGATTCCCAACCATAACATTATTTCCGTTGCTACTTCATTGCTGTAATTTTGTTACTGTTATAAACTGTAATGTAAATATCTGATATGCAGGATGTATTTTCGTTGTTACAAATTGAACATAATTAAAGCATAGGGATTAATCACAAAAACAAGATGTAATTATATATTGTGAAATATTTATTTCTAATTACAAATAAATGAAATTTTGTCTCGAATCGTGGTGTAGCATGGGTAACAGTCTTCATATGACAACAGTAAACTACATTGCTACATTTTGCTACACCGAGGAGGGGTGTGTTGGTTCCTAAGACCGTGGGAAATAGGTGTTTTCCCATAGTCTTAGGTGACCCCTGTGAAAGGGTTGTTTGACCCCCAAAGGGGTCGCGACCCACAGGTTGAGAACCACTGCTCTACGGTTTCCTAACTTGGTCTTATCACTGTACAGGACAAGCCCCATTCCCCTTTCTATTGGAAAGCAGCGCCCCACTGCCCATGAGGGCTCTCATCCTCTCCAGCGGAAGGCCTTCCCCTTCCCGTTTAAGAACTCTGGAGCCCTCCCCACCTGCTTCGCGTGTCCTCCAGCTCCAAAGCCACCCCTTCTTTTCAGCATCATCAAACAACCGGCTTGAGTTCATACAGTGCTGCCAGAACCCTCTGTCTCAGGCAGGTTTTCTCATGGCTTATTTTGTGCTTGGCTTGGGCCAATGTCTAACATTCACAAGCAGAGGCAAGCATTTCCTTCCAGGCCTGGCTTCCAGCGGCCTGGTCTTCGACACCCTTCCCCAAGGCATCATTTGCTGGGGGTCCTTCCCTCTCACCCCCAGAAAGCAGTGCTGCAGGGGCCGTGCTTCAGGGTGTTGCAAACACCGGCTCGCTTGATTAGCACAGAGACCGTGCACGGAAGGCACTGATGCAAACAGTATAAGAAAAACACAGACATTTCCATCGACCGGATGTTATGGATTACCCTCCTAATGCTTCGTGCCTGGACTCTGCCACCTGCTCTGCTGGCGGCCAGCTTTCGGCATCTCCCTGTTCTAAATCACTCTATATCTCGATGCTAAACTCATCTTCCTTTCCTGCTGATCCGAACACGCCACCATCTGGAGTCCGTTTATAGCCTCCTGTCAGCCTGGGGATAATGTATTTCCCTGTGACCTTCGAGACTGTGCATCTGCTGAGACCTCTGTCCTGCTTTCCTCCCCAAGGATGGCAGTGTTCGCTGCTCAGGACGATTTATTTGTTCATTCATCCCGAATCCGCTCACCCATGCATTTATTAACTTAGCATCTACTATGCGCTAGGCTCTGCAAAAAAGATAAATCATTCTTGTCTTCAAGAGATTTGTAAGCTCCCTTACATCTTACATGCAAACCTTTAATTCAAATATAAGATAGGCTGTGATAAGAGAGGGGGTAAAAGTAGGTTGGTAGTTGTTGGTAAGCCCTAAGGTTTACCCAATGGGAAGAGTAGGATGAATAGAGTTTCATGAACAGAGCAGGGAGGATGGGGCAGGATAGCCTGGCGTTTTTGCTGTTTGTCAAGTTAGTTATCTTATTAACTGCTCTCTTGTCTGTCTGCTTAGATATATATTTTATGGCAAAAGTGTCCTAAACTGGTAAACTTCCACACCTGATTTTTTTAAAGAAGAAATTTCCAGGAGAATAGCCATAAATAGCACATGAAAAGGCATGAGCAGACAGATTTTATCTCAAGATTGTGAGTGCAATGAATAGAAGATAAATTTACAAGGAATGGTACCCATCCCTATCAGCCAGTGACGGGTTGGAGCCGCCAATGCAAATAGTGTAAAGAAGACGCATCATCCCAAAGGGAATATTCGCCTGCCATGTGCTCCGTGAGGTACCGCAGAAATAACAGCGCGGTATCACACAGGGCTGTCACGAGCAGTTTGATGGCGTATCATTCTATTTAGGATTCTTGGAAATGAAATGAGTAAGGCTTCACATTTTTAGGCTTGAAACGTGTTTCATTATTGTGCTATATTTCTCCCAATTGCATATTCATTCCACACGAAAACATAAAAATAGCATTAGTGCCACACGCACAGTTCTATCTGGCATTCGCATTCTCAGTAGACAACTGTGGACAGTGCTGGGTTCCTATCTGCCTTCTGATCTCCCTAGGGCAGGTCACATTCAATCCACTCTGATCATTACATACTGAAGTGTTGGCAGGCTTGGAGAGAGAAATAAATGGCACTTAGGTTTTCTATTTTTGATAGCTTTATGCAATGCCAACCATCTTAAAAAGGGGGAAAACGTGAAACCAGAGATGTTGGGGAGCGATGGACTCCAAAGAGGACTCATCAAGGTGTTGGGAGACTCATTAGCATGACAAGCGTTTGGTACATTTATTAGGAGACAAGCAGGTACTCAGGAAGTGGGGAAACACAGGTGAAATCCCAGCTAAAGGGCGCTTTCTTCGATATTGGGGGTAATCACGTGAGACCACAGAAATTAAAGGAGGAAAATCCAGGAGAGTCACCATTCCACAGACAACCGTCAATTGCTTGTGTGTTCTCCAAGGGCCAGCCTGGAAAGGGGTGGACTGTCTTTGCTCCTTCTCAACCCTCGATTCCAGTCAAGGATTCATTTCCAAGAATCCTAAATAGAATGATACGCCATCAACCAAGGTCGGGCTTCACCTGTTTTGGGACTCGGGCATATTTATATCTCTACCCTTCCTCTGAGCTGCAGCTGCTCTTGCTGCTGGGATTTTCACTCGGGCGCCCTCTAGTTTGCTCACTTGAACGGCTGTGCAAAATTATCCCCCCTCCCCCAGAATAGCTTCCCCAGCCTCCATGACTTCTCTAAACCTGGGACCAGTTTTTAAATAGAATTTTTAAAACAGGTAACACAATCACATGTTTTTTTAAAAAATATGTTATACATGAAAAATTTCCTCTTTCCTTTTCCCAGGTAGCCAATTCCAGCCACTGGCAAGAAATGTCAAGTTTCTTCACCTGCATACAAAGATGAATATAAATTTCCTTCCTTTTTTATTCACCAGGGATTATATTCTTCACGCTTTTCTGAACCATGTGTTCTGCTGGTGTGTAATAAATACCTCTATCCATAGCGCCTTAGAACAGTTTCTCATTCTCCCTCGGAGTTTGGTGGGTTGATAGGACCCTGCTAGCTGTCTCTCTTTTTTTTTAAAAAAAACAACACATATTTTATTGATTTTTTTTACAGAGAAGAAGGGAGAGGGATAGAGAGTTAGAAACGTCGATGAGAAAGACATCCATCAGCTGCCTCCTGCACGCCCCCTACTGGAGATGTGCCCGCAACGAAGGTACATGCCCTTGACCGGAATCGACACCTGGGACCTTTCAGTCCGCAGGCCGAAGCTCTATCCACTGAGCCAAACCGGTTTCGGATAGGTGTCCCTTCTTGCACTGAGTTCTCACCGGTGCATGGTTGCCATCAGACGCTGGTTGGCACAGGAGCTATATGAAGGCCCGGCTGGACCCGGGGACCCAGCGTGGCACAGTTGATGCTGGTTGTTGGACGGAAGCTCAGCTGCCAAGAGCACCTTTGCATGAGCTTTCCATGTGTCTTGGGCTTCTCCCAGCAGGAAGCTGGGTTCCCAGTGGGAGCCTCCAAGGAGTGAGCGTTCCAAGAAAGCAGGAAGTGGAAGCTACCGGGACAATAAGGACTACTTACAGGACTGGCACCATTACCTCAGCTGGATTCCATTGGCCAAGGCAGCCACAGGCCCTGCCCAAGTTCAAGGGGAGGGAGAAATAAACCTTGCGTCTTCAGGGGGATGAGGGGCAAGATCGTATTAGAGAAACTTTCGGGGATAGGAATACAGGGTTGGCCGTCTTCGTAGAATAAAATCTGCAGCGCCTCCTGAAGTCCTGTTCTGCTCCTCCGAACACACGTGTCGGAAGCCTGAAGAACTTTCTTTTATAAAGTCTAACATCACCCCCCCACCGTTTCCATCGACTCCCCTAATTCAGACCTTCATCACTTTGTAGCTAGTTAATTGTCAGAGTTACCGTCCTGGTCTCCAATATCCCTTCACTGCCAATAGCCAATAAAACGTGTGTTTTCTTACACAGGTATTTCCATAAAATTGAGCTTTGATGATGTCCTGTGGTACTTGGCTCACGCACTACAGTAGGTTTGTTTGATCTGTGTGAAGCTGGCATATATAGTATTTACTCTTACTTTTTTTTTT
>JAAGEH010000307.1:4837331-4864695 GCA_011751065.1 Lasiurus cinereus
GTAGCATAGGGGATTGCCTGCAAAGAATGCGAGGAACTGTGTCCCAAAGATGTGACAAGAACCGAGCTGTAGACTTCGCAGGAATCCAGGGAAAAAGTAGGTCAGATCGCGCTCCTGTTATCCTGACAGTTACTTCTTGGTGGCACAGCGCACAGAGACACGTAGGCAGCCAGGCAGGAGGCGGGGCGGGGGGTGGGGGGGTGGGGGGGAGGGGATGCCAAGGCTTCTGTGTAAACAGGTCTTAGTGTTCATCTGCAGGAGGCAGTGGGTCTCACCGCCTGGGGTGATGCCGCGAGCCTCGCCGATAGGCAGGTGTACTACGCTTCTCTTCTCAGTGACTCCGAGTATGGTTACTTCCAGTAGTGTATACTTTATTAACCCTCCTTCCGGTCTCATGCTGGGTTCCCTTGGAGACCTCCCAAACACATTTCACAGGTGCGTGGCCAGCTTCCTTTGGGGGGGAGATGGACACATGTTCCCAGGGTTGGAAACTCAGACTTTTCACCCGTCTTCCCCTGCGTTGGCCTTTGGAATCTGCCGCCTTCCGTAACCAGAGCGCAGGAGTTTGAAAGAAAGAAGAATGGGTGAAATGTCTACCCGTATCAGTCTGCTCGGGCTGTCGGAACCAAGCGCCCTAGACTGCGTGGCCGAAGCAGCAGAAAGGCGTTTTCTCACCGTGCTGGATGCTGGGCAGATGGAGGTGCCAGCTGACTTGGTTTCTGGTCAGAGCTTTCTTCATGGGCTTGGCGACAGCCGCCTTCTCCCTGCGTCCTCACATGGCCATTCCTCAGGCACATGGAGAGAGAATCCCTCTCTTCCTTTTCTTCTGAGCCCACTAATTCCATCACAGAGGCCCCAACCTCAAGACCTAGTCTAACCCTCTTCACCCCCAGACTTCATCTCCAGATACCATCACGTGGGGTTTAGGTCTTCACGCTATGGACTGTGAGGAGACAAACATTCAGTCCGTAACAGAAGTGCTTTAAAGAACTAACTGTACCAAACTAGTTGGTGACCTGTGAGCATCGGAGGTAATTGGACGAGTCCCCGTGGTTAGGGCAGTGAGGCTAACGCAAACTCATGGCTAGATCTTCTCTGGACCTTTTGTTCTGTATCTCCTGGGCTGCACCTCCAGATCCTAGCTGAGTGATTGCATGGACGTGTTAACATGAAATCATTCCCCCTGGTTTAAAAAATAAACAAAAAGCAGCTCTGTGCATGGCACAAACTGGTATGAGAGTTTGCAGTTTCTGCATTGACCAAGATCTCGTTGAGGATCTGGTAGCTTTTGTCCACGCTGCCTTGGGCTCTCACAGATCTGATAGCAATGGTCACACGGTGGTGGCGGGTGGTGGTGGTGGTGGTGGTGTTGCCCAACCAGAAGGCCTTGTAGCGATCTCTTCCTGCGACAATCAAGCTGACACTGGGTTCATGCTGCAGAACCCCAGGGGTCCTGGGTGCAGTCACTTCTAATCATATTGGATTCCAAATGCACACGGATTAAGGCTCTTTGCACCTCTTTGGGCTAAGTGGGGAATGACTGACTTTTGACCTGGGGGAGGACCCTCGCTACTGCTGAAGAATTAGTGGTCAGATAAGGCACAGCTTGAATTCCCACCAAAGCCCTTTATCCATTTGTTGAGATTATGAGAAGTTAGTATAATAAGCACCCAGGCTTCAACAATTATTAACATGTGTCAGTCTTGTTTCATTCATTTCTTCTTTCTCCACTTTGTGTGTGTGTGTGTGTGTGTGTGTGTGTGTGTGTGTGTGTAGGCTGGTGTATTTTAAGGTAAAATGTAAAACATCATGTCATCTCACTCATAAATGTTTCGGTTTACATCACTGATAAGGTCTCTTTTCCCTTAAAGAAACAACTTCTTTATTTACACACAGAAATGTTAACAATAATACTTAATATAATCCCCATATTCAGATTTTCTTTTACTTACGATTTGTTAGAATCAGGAACAAAATGAGGTCCTTAGGTTTTGAAATCTATTTTATTAGTCGGCCCCTACCCCCTGCCTCGTTTTCCATGCTGTTGATTTGTTGGAGAGAGCGGGTCATTTTCCCAGTAGAAGGTCCCATTTTCTGGGCTGATTTCTTACCATGGTGTTGTTTTCCTTGTTTCTCTATTCTCCATGTCTCCCGTAAGCTGGCGGTTAGATGTAAAGGTTTGATTAGTTCCAAGTTCAAAGGCAAACATTCTTTGTAGGTGGTGCTACATAAAATCCATTGCATCGCCTCACAAGATGCATGGTGTCTAGATGTGTTTTTTTCTTGAGATGTTAAGATTGATTAGTGGGTTGAGGTAAAGTCAACTTACCATTCGACCTTTCACCTTAGAATTTTAGCATCATGGATGATTGTAGCCTAGATCTAAATCTATGATTCCTCTTTTTGAAAATGTTTATCATTTTTATTGAGAAGTAGTTGACATACAACATTATATTAATTTCAGGCGTACAACATAACGGTTCAATATTTGTAGATACTGTGAAATGGTCGCCACAAGAAGTCTAGTTAACATCCATCACTGCGCATTGTTGCAAATTTTTTTTTTCTTGTGATGAGAACTTTTAAGATTTACTCTCTTAGAAACTTTCAAATACTGTATGCAATACAGTATTATTAACAATAGTTGCCAGGCTATACATCATACCCCCTGACATTTATTTTTATAACTAGAAGTTTCCACCTTTTGACTTTCTTCACCATTTTGCTCACCCCACATGCACCCTCCAAACCTCCACCTCTGGCAACCGACAGTTTGTTCTCTGTATGTGAGGTTGTGTGTTTTTTTTTTTTTTTGTGTGTGTGTGTGTGTGTTTTAGATTCCACATATAAATGACATCATATGTCTCTTTCTGTCTGAATCATTTCATTTAGCCTAATACCCTCATGTTCCTTCTATGTTGCTGCAAATGGCAAGATTTCATTCTTTTTAAATGGCTAATTGATAGTCCATTGTATTTATGTATGTATGTATGTGTGTGTGTGTATATATATAAAACATTTTCTTTATTCATCTGTATATAGACATTTAGGTTGTTTCCATATCTTGGCTATTGTAAATAATGCTGCAACGTTTTTGTTTTTGAGAAAGATACCCCAAGGTAGAGTTGCTGGTTCTATGGCAGTTCTACTTTTCATTTTTTGAGGAACTTCCTTATTGTTTCCCAGAGTGGCTGCACCAGTGTACGCTCCCATCAACAGTGCACAAGGCTCTCCTTTCTCCACGTCTGCACCACACAGGACTTCCTGTCCTTTTTGTATCACTCCTCCTGCATTTGTGAACTGGAGCTCTGTCTGTAAGGAACTCGCCTCCTGGACTAGCTGAGTCTCCTGAAATTTAGATTCTGCAGGAAAGACAGGGAAAAGGCTTAATTTTTTCCCCCTTTCATCAGTTTTCTGAATAAGGATTTGTGCTCTAACAACCTCCCATGACAATCAGTGCTTCTCTGTAAAAAGGATCATTAAGAACTCGTGGATCTCAATGTATTTGTTTCAGTCCATTGCAGCCAATATTCTTTCTGATGCTCGGTTGGCCCTCGCCTCCTCCCGTGCACTGTGATGAAGGCCCCACCGGCGTCTGATACTTTCTTGCTTTCTGGTACAAGATATTCAAAGCTTATCTTGTCCATTCCGGGCTGGGGACCCGAAGCCAGCCATGTTCCCAGGGGGAGCTAATTCTTTTTGTTGAAAACCATTTATCTCCTCTGGTTTTTGCCTCTCTTGCTGGTTACATTATTTTTACCTCTGTCTTAAACCTTTTATCTTAAGTTTTTGTTTCTTTTACATCCTTCTCATCAGGCTGTGCCATCTAAGGGCGTCATTTTCTTTCTCCAGTGAAATAGCTGGTGATGACCCCCCTCGGGCCGTGTTTCCTGCCAGGGCCCCAGCTCTGACTTTTTCCGAGCTTTGGCCTCTGAGATCTCTTCTGCAGTGCCCCGCCACCCCTTCAGCTCCCCGAAATCGGTGCATTTCCAGCGGCCAGGGGGCTCCCCGATGTGCCACGTTATTCCCCAAAAGGCCAGCAATGATTCTCTGGCTTTGGACTCGCTTCTCTTCCCGTCCTCTTCACCGTCCACCCTTCCCTCGGGCAGGGTCCCTGGGCTGGCTGGCGAGGCGGCAGAGACGGGCAGCCCAGGGACCTGTCTGTGCTGACATCCTCTCATTTCATGGACGTCACTACCCAGAGGATTCCCTCCCTAGAACAAGGTAGCCCAGTACCAGTCCAAGATGAAGCATTACCGGGGACTTAATCTCTCCTCTGCAGCGATCAGCCTTTGCTGATTGAGAAACACCGACTGCTCCGGTTATCCGCAGGCCGCACTCATGGTCACGTTATTCCCACGCCTTGCAGGCAGAGCATGTGCTTGGTGCTTTGTATTTACGTGAAAAGCAGTGGCTGACACTTCGTGCCACTGCACTGCGGTGCCACGCGCGTTCTGGTCTAAGCGTCTCTGAACCCTCACACCAAGCCCCAGTTGGGTGCTGTTTGCCTTCTGCAGCCAAGGGGAGGGAAACAGATGCAGCTTGCCTCCGGTCCCAGAGTTGGGGGACGGAGGGGGGAGGGAGGTCTGAATCCAGCCATTCTGGTTCCATAGTCCGCGCTCTGAATTGACTCTGGTTCTCCTCAAACGCACTGAGGGCAAAGGGTATATTTACTTCGAACTGCCACGGCCTTCGAGGACCTGCTACTACCGCCGGCCACCCTCAGGGGCAGGTCATGCTGTTGGTTAATGTTCCTTTCATTTGAGCACGCCCACGCCGGTGATAGACCTACTGGGTGTGAGGGCAGGCAGGGAGGGGGAGTACATGTGGTGGCCATCGGGGAATGGTAACTGATACTAAAATTAAAGGTTGCATTCCACGTGTCATCAGCGAAAATCAGCCAGGCCCACCTTAACCCAAGTCAATCCAAAAAGCTCATGAGTTTTCCTGTTTAGATACGGTCCCCAGGCAGGCTGGCACCCTCCAGGGAAGGTGAGTCAGATCAGACACGAGGGACACGTGATGATATTACTTCGGAAGCGTTGACTGTTTACCAGCTCCAGCCTTGACAGTGTTATTCACTCCTAGAGGCGTGGATTGGTGCCTGGGTGGGGTCCCTCCGCCTGGCCTGTGCCCTCTCGAAATCCGGGCCCCCTCGGGGGATATGGGACTGCCAAGGGGTGTGGCAGTGCCAAAGCGGCAGGCGGCCGGAAAGGAGCCCCAGCCGGGACCAGGGGCAGCTCTATTCCTGGCCCCGCTACACCTGCTGCCGCTGCCGCCCATCCCTCCTCCTGCCCCCCTCCCCCCCCCCACAGCACTGCCACGGAGGCAGGAGAGGCTCCCACCGCTGCAGCTGTGCTCGCCAGCTGTGAGCCCGGCTTCTGGCTGAGCACACTGACCCCCAGGAGGCAGCTCCTGTGTGGAGTGTCTGCCCCCTGGTGGTCAGGGCGCATCATAGCGACCGGCCGTTGGACCCTCACAGTCTCTTAGGCTTTTATATGCATAGGTGTTGACCGTGACTACAAATAAAGTAAACGCCACAGATGCCACCTCTAGAAATATTTAGTTGGGGAGAAGGAAAAGAAATTATAGATTCATTCTCTTTTTTAAAATATATATATTTTATTGATATTTTTTACAGAGAGGAAGGTAGCCAGGTAGAGAGTTAGAAACATCGATGAGAAAGAAACATCCATCAGCTGCCTCCTGCACACCTCCTACTGGGGATGTGACAGCAACCAAGGTACATGCCCTTGATCGGAATCAAACCTGGGACCCCTCCAGTCTGCAGATCAACTCTCTATTCACTGAGCTGAACTGGTCAGGGCTCATTTATTCCCTTTTAATTTCATGTGAATTTTAGCAAAGACACTCAATGGCAAGTTCATGCTGTACTTACTCATTTTTTTCTCTTGCTTCTGACACTCACACAGGCGGTGGCTGCTGAATTAGACCAGAGGGAGAGAGCTTGGGCTGTGGCTTCAGAATAGGGCTTGAACCCCAGTGCCATTGCTCTGCATCCTTATGTGACATGCTCTGAGCTCTTTAAGCCTCAGTTTCTCATTCTGCAATGAGATGCACTATGGGTCAGGTTTTCCAAGAACAGAGATAAGACATAGAAAGTTTGGGGCACAGTGGAGCTTAAACGTTCCCTTCTCCAGCTGGGTGCTTATTCTAGGGGAATGGGCTTTCAAAGACATATTTATGGAAATCTAGGCACAGAAAAAAAATTTTATTTATTTTTTTTGCTTTCGTATGCAATGTCAGGTTCTACGTTTTTAAAAATTGGGATATCCTAACAAATAGTATTTAAGGTGGTGCCTAAGTAATGGTGCCATACATAATGGTCTGAGTTTCTCACTTGCACTGTCTCTGAAATTGGCAGTAATAGGTAACTCAGGTAGCTAAAAATAGGTGGGAAGGTGGGAGGTAAGTCACTGGTGATGACTTTGAGGTTTCTTTTTCGCTTTAATACAGTCTCTGCATAATAGCCCTTGTTAGGGAGACGATAATTTCAGTAATGATGTGTGATCTGGAAGTGGTTGGTGAGAAGTTATACAATTTTCTGCGAAGATAAAAATAGTTACAATCAATGACCTAACTTTTTGCGGTGGGTGTTATGACAAATCATTCATAAGTGGATATGGAAAAGGGAAAGTCTGCAGGCGCCATTGTGGGCACTGGCATGTCTTTACCAGATTGAAACTTCTCAACAGCCTCCTACAGGGAGGAAATTTTAGTCCAGAGAAGTTAGGTAACTTTTCCAAGGTCACCCAGCAAGGAAGTAGGAGAGGCAGAAGGAAGCTCAGGGCTGTCTGATACCAAAATCTGTGTCCTTTCCACAATGCCGTGTAATCTAAGACTCTGACATCATTACAACCCGTGGTTGATTGAAACAATGGATGCACCGCACATTCCAAAGCTCAGTGTAAAACCCAGCTGGCTCGCTTTCAAGTGCCTTCAGTAATGGCTTCCAGGTGCAGTCTTTCTTGCACACTAGTGTCCTGGTGCATGGATTCATGCACATGGAAAGGAAATTAATTAGAAGAACTATTTTAATATCGCTATTCGCATCTTGCTAATGAAAAGAAAATAGGATTCCATCGAGTCTCCTAATCTACCTACTCCAGGACTTCTGTGAGGATCAAATGAGATGGGGCACTGGAAAATATTTCACAGACATTTGGTTTAACTGTAAAATGTTTGCACCTGGCTATAAAGCAAGTCAGGGGGTCCTGGGCTGAAGAAACTCCAAGGATGCTAGTTGCTAGGGAGAGGAAGCTGGGCGTTGCTACCTGACATCATTACCTGGTGCCCATAGCCACTGTTTCCGGGCTGGGCTGGGGGCTGCATTTTGTGCCATGGGGTCTGGGCAGTGTTGGCTGCGATTTGGTGGGGTGTCTCTCCAGGGTGGTGGTGGGGCCTGTGTCCCACGTGGGGGAAGCTGAGTGTTGGTTTGTTGGCGCCAGGTCCATGTTACCATTAATTTTTAATTTTTTATTTTTTTAATATATTTTATTGATTTTTCACAGAGAGGAAGGGAGAGAGGGATAGAGAGTTAGAAACATCAATGAGAGAGAGACATCGATCAGCTGCCTCCTGCACGCCCCCTACTGGGGACGTCCCGAAACCACGGTACATGCCCTTAACCAGAATCGAACCTGGGACCGCTCAGTCCGCAGACCGACACTCTATCCATTGAGCCAAACCGGTTTCGGCGGTATCATTTATTTTTAAATGGCCAGTGCACGTCATGACAGTTCCTGCATTTAGTGTCTGCCACCTGCTGGTCAGTGCGTGTCATAGCTTTTGGTCAGCTGGACGGACACTTAGCCATGTATATGTATATGTATATGTATATGTATATGTATATGTATATAGTTTGGCAATGGCTTGAGCAGCAGCTGTCTTCATCTCCCAGCAATACCAGCCTTTTACAAGAAACGTGAAGGCTGAGGATGACTCATCCCAGAAGCCATTGTTTTCTTGGGAGGTTTGAAGCTGACTAGGTCCACATTGCAAATGTACACGGAGATGTATAAACAAGTGGGTCCTCTCCCGGGGTGCCTGGGAGACTGGAGCAGAGGGCAGAGTTTCTGGGAACCCAGCATTTCACTTCTAATGGCGACTTGATATTTTGACAACTTCAGATTGGGAATTGCTTACCATGGGATAAGTGAGAAGCAGTTACATCTGCATGTGAATGTTACTGGGGTGCTCTCCTCTCATTCTTCAAAAGGCTTGGGACCCAAATGTCAGGGCCAATGCTCAGGGTCATCACACCACGTTAAAGGTGCAGGAAGATCCCAGGGTTTAATGTTATAAATGATATCTGTGTGTTCTCAGTTTCATTGACTTTTATTTTTTTAAAATATATTTTATTGATTTTTTACAGAGAGGAAGGGAGAGGGATAGAAAGTCAGAAACATCAATGAGAGAGAGACATCGATCAGCCGCCTCCTGCACGCCCCGCACTGGAGATGTGCCCGCAACCAAGATACATGCCCCTGACCGGAATCGAACCTGGGACCTTTCAGTCCGCAGGCCGACACTCTATCCACTGAGCCAAACCAGTCTCGGCTCATTGACTTTTTATAACACCTTTTTCTTCAAAAACCTTACGTAGTCTCAAGCAATGATTCTCTTGTCAGTAACTATTTCCTTGAATTAAAGTATTTATTTGGTTAGACCAGTGGTCGGCAAACTGCGGCTCGGGAGCCACGGTTTGCTGCTCTGTTGACTAATGAGTTTGCCGACCACTGGGTTAGACAGATTGAAAATGGTTTGCCTCTACAGGTTAGTGAGCCCTGGTAGGTGCTGGTGGTGGCGATGATGATGATTATTTAACAAGTCCTCGTATAACATTTATGGTCCAGTTGTTTGAGGTGCTTTAAGAACATGAAGTCTTTCAGTCCTTATAACAACCGTAATGGGGCAGATGCTCTCATTGTCTTTTTTTTTATTCCAAAGAGAAAAATGAGATCCAGAGAAGAGAGAAGCACAGTTGCCTGAGATCATCCTGTAAGTGGAGGGCCAAGATTTGAACCCAAGAAAGCGGGCTCCATATTACAAGGTCTACCTGTTCTGCTGTATCTTCTCTCCAAATAAAACGCGTATTTCCTGATTGCAGCCCCCCTCCCCTCTTCTCTGTTTTTTATGGAGTAGGGATGTATGTTACAATGATGTGATCATTTAATGGCATCTATTTCCCCCCTGTAAAGCTATTAATAGTGATGGCGTGTCTTAAAATTTTCGGTGTTTTAGGATACAGGAACTATCGTTCAGTCATATTTTAGTTTCTAAAATTAGCTGCATAGTTTATCTGTAGAAATATCAGAGTAAATCACAGCTTTAAAACAAAATCCATATCTATTTATGAAGTGTGAAAAATGTGAATTAAGATTATTTTAACGGGGGATATGAAACTGATGTTGCTTAGGTGTTGATTTAAATGTCAGGAGAATAAATTTAAATATTTTTTTTTCTTGAAAAAGCATGAAAATAACCTCAGAGTAACATTGAAGTGGAAGAAACCAAAATTCTTTTTCAGTGAAATGATATATATATATACATGTAAAATGTATTCTTAGTTTCCGCACAGATTTTTTTTTTAAGTCAAATGTAAAGTTAAACCTCCCACATACATTTCTCCGTTTTTAGAACAAAGGCCTGTGAATGTATTCCAGTGACAATAGATTCAGACTTGCCTTTGAGTCACCAGGCTTGGGGTGGTGAGCTGGCAGATCGCGCCCGTGACTCAGTCTATCTCTCTCCAGTTTGTCTGCCTTGTTCGCGGGCACTGGCTTCGCCCGGGTCACCGGCTTTTCTCTCCGTGTGCCCGGTCTGTGCTCCTGCAGCGAGCACCGGGCTCAGGGCTGCTAGAAAGGCCAAGCAAGCCCTGGCGGAGGGGAAGGCTCTGGAAAGCCAGGCCTCGCAGCCCAGCTGCCTGTCTTCCTGTCCTTCCCCCCTAACTGGTCGAGCAACTCCAACTTCAGCCCTTCGCTGGTGTTGCCATCCAGCGGCATCTGACTCTGTCAGATCATTTACCCGGAGCTGTCAGGAGGCCCACAGGCAAACACTTGTGATTGCCCCACGCTGACGCCTCTGGTGCCCACTGCAAATTTGTTTTACTCTCTCCTCTTCCTCTCCAGAGGAGTGAATAGCTTACCACTTCTGCTTAAACGAACTCACCAAGGGTTGGCGGCAATGGATAACCACCAGGAGTGGCACACTCCTCCATGGCGTGCTGTGAATTTATGTATAGGCATGAAGTCTTCTGTAGGAAACAAAGGTAGGGAAGATGTAGGATGAGACCCTTTAGAACCCAGGGGAAGCCCTGGCCAGCTATGCTCAGTGCTTGGAGCGTCAGCTGGCAGACCCAAGGGTCTCCAGCTTGATTTCCAGTCAAGGGCACATGCCTCTATTGCAGGCTGGGTTGAGGTGCAAGGAGAGGTGACCAGTGATGTGTCGATGTTTCTCTCTCTCTCTCTCTCCCTCCCTCCCTCCCCCTCTCCCTCTCCCTCTCCCTCTCTCCCTCCCTCCCTCCCTCCCTTCTTCACTCCCTCCCTCCCACTCTCTCTGCAAATCAATGGAAAAAATGTCCTTGGATGAGGATTAAAAAAAAAAGAAATTAGAGGAAGTATGATGCCTCTATCAATCCACTAAAATAGAATTGGCAGTGATGTAGTAGAGAGAACTTTTTTTCTGTGCTTGTCACTTAATGACTGTGTGACCTGGAATAGATCAATTTACCTTACGAGTCTCTCATGTATTCTCTCTTGGAAATCAATGATGGGAGAGGGAGTCAGTTTCTTTTTCCTGCTCTTTGACCAAGGTCAGAGCAGTGGTTTTTCTCCATTGAGATGCCATGAACCTCCAGAATGCCTCGGCGGCATATCTTAAGCAGATGGGAAGATGGATCTTTAACATTCACCAGGCCTCTTGAGTTGGGGTGGGGGAAGCTAATGCATTAGGATGAAGAGCATTTGAAGATGCAGGGAGAATCGGAATAAATCAAGAACCGGTACTATCAATGGGGTAAAAAGAACATATCTATAAATCTGCATCTAGAAGATTAAACTGGCCATCGACAGAATTCTGGGAGAGGTGTCAGAAGAGAACTAGTGGCGGCCAACTCTGTGTCTGGGGAAATCTTACAAGGCGGTTTTATCTTCCTTTAGATAAGAGGTTTGTTGCTATCTCTTGTCATCAATGAAAGCTGTTTCTTAACCTCAAATTAGCAACAACATTTGTTGTCTTCTACTATCTTCAGTTTACCATAAATATTCAAAGAGCACCGATTGAAGCACTCAGTTCCCCTCCTCTTGGCACATACCTTCTTTAAAAAAAAAAAAGCCACTTAGTCGTATTCTAATTTACCCGGAATACCTAATGAAGTTAGAGCTTAAAAATACTCAGCAACGTCAATTCATGGGTAGTTGGCTGTTTACTCCTCTGTCATTGATAATCATGCTTGACATCTGTAAAGCACTTCCCCCTACATTCTTTTTTTTTATTATTATTGATTTTTTTTACAGAGAGGAAGGGATAGAAACATCGATGAGAGAGAGACATCGATCAGCTGCCTCTTGCACGCCCCCTACTGGGGATGTGCCCGCAACCAAGGTACATGCCCTTGACCGGAATCAAACCTGGGACCCTTCAGTCCGCAGACCAACGCTCTATCCACTGAGCCAAACCGGTTTCGGCTCCACATGCATTCTTACTTCACTGTTTTCATGACTTTGGAATAGGTGTTTCCTTCTTTTGCAGACTCAAAGGCAAGGTCCTGAGCTTTTCTTGAAGTCAGGACCTCACCATCTGTAAAGCAAAGGTAGAGCCCATTCCCTGGGGGTGGGGCTGAGTAAATGAATACGTGCAGTGATAGACAGACAGACAGCTCCTCACGTCCATGTGGCTTCCTAAGTGTGAGCTTCTGCTGTTGTCACGGCCATCGCCACCACCACCATCACCACCAGCTGAGGTGACGGATCTGAGGGTTTCCAAGTTCGATCCCTTTGGAAAGCTGAAAGAGATCTTACTGGTTATCAATTAAGTACAAAAACTTAGGGTCAGACACGGGTATCTTGCGGAAGGTCCCCAGGAGGAAGTCGAAAGAGACTCAGGGGCTCCATAGGCCAGACGCCATTTAGTGTTAAGTGTCTCTGACCCATTATTCATGGACTGTTCTCCTTACAGCTGTCAAAGGTGGGGTCGAAAGGGGGAGTTCTCAGCCTTTAGCACGTGTGAGAATCCCTGGAGGATTTGAAAGACAGGTTCCCAGGACCCAATCTTAGAGACTTGGATTTGATGGCACATGAATGGGTCCCAAGGATCCACATTTCTAGCAGATCCCGGGTGATGCTGCTGCTGCCGGTCCAGGGACCACACTTAGCAGCACTGGTCCGAAGGGGACCTTCATCATCAGGAAATGATTGAGCCAGGAGTCTGCCTGTTTTCTGGTTGCCACCTTTACCATGAAGGCCAAACCCAGGAGGAGAACTATGACCCTCTGACCTTTATTGAATTAATAACATGGGAAAATCCCCCTTGTTGACTTCCACAGAGTGACTGGCAGTTAAAAAGAAGTGAGGGCCCAGCCAGTGTGGCTCAGTGGTTGAGCATCAACTCATGTACCAAGAGGTCACCTGTTCGATTCCCGGTCGGGGCACATGCCTGGGTGGGGGGCCTGCAAGAAGCAGCCCATCAATGTTTCTCTCGCATTGATATTTCTACCTCTCTCTCTCGTTCTTTCTGTCTAAAATAAGTAAAAACATATTTTAAAAAGAAGTGATGAACATGGGAACATGAAGCGCCCCGGTGGCTGTGCCGGTCAGTCTCTGTTTGTCCACCCGGGTTCTCTCTCCCCTTGTCTGTCCTGGTCTGAACCTCAGAGGCGGCCTCGGTGAATGTTCACCAGGTTCTCTGGATCAGCGGGCTTTGGTTTGGGTTCAGCCGATAGAAGGCCAGGAGGAGAGAGAAATCGGGGGTACCTGTCGCTCCTGCTCCCTCTTTTTCTGTGTGGTGCTGGTGCTGGTGCAGTGACCGGAACCATCAGTAACTAGCTACCACCGGGCAGTCCCCCCGCTATTGCTTTGGCTCTCCAGTCTTTGCCCAACCCCTCCTGCCTGTGGCTGAGAAAGACCTGTCACTGCTGCCCTGTCCAGTGGGTCTCGGAACCTTGCCCACTCATCTGCAGGAGGCCCCTTCCTGAGCAGCCCCTGCCTGTCCAAGCCCAGGGAAGAGCAGTGCTGGGGGAGTGACGTAGGAGGTGGAACCTCACGCACGGAGTGGGCATTGGCCGTGATTGAGGCGAGGAAGCCAGCGTAATCTCGGAAGTTTAGGCGGAGGATGAGGACTGCAGGGAAGGGCCTGGCCTCTAAAGCTGGGCTCCCCACAGAAGGTCCTGAGTGGTCCCTGCTAGAAGCGATCCTGCACTAGAAGGCGCCCCAGTGCCTTTCCGGAATCAGCCCTGTGCACAGACCTGCATGGCTGGGGTTCAGACCCAGAGAAGCGTTTGTATGAGGAATTTACATTCCTTCTCTGAATTGCCTGACAGTTTTATTTTATTTTATTTTTATTCTCTATCCATGCTTTTTTGCCAGACACCCTTAGCTAGTCTATACCCGTGCGCTATAAGAGGTTTCTGGGGCATTCTGATCTTGCTAACTTTGTCACAGCGTATTGAACACGTTCTGAAATGCCTGCCCAAGCTGCAGCCACTCAGTAAGAGCTGGATGGAATCATTACACGTTGGGTGTCTTTGCCTATCGGTCCCAGTGCTGGGCGTGTCAACGAGATGGAAAACATGTCCCATGGTTTTGGGGCCAAATCATCTTCTACAGTGACCTCCCCATGAAGCAGGACTGCAATACACCCTCCTACAATTCTGTGTGTCTGTCAGGTCTCTGGCATTGAAGTGTGCCCAGGTTGAAACCATTTCACAGCTCCTATAGGTAATCTTGGGGTAGCAACGTTAGACTACCAACTTCCAAATACCTTCTCTTAATACATGAAATGTGACAGACGCTCACTCTTAAATTTTCTGCGGTGACAGTTCTTTAGGAAGAAGGAAACTTCTTTATGAGGAAAAATTAACTCGAATGTTGCCCTGGGTTTTCATACACTTACGTGTCAGGAAGCAATGGCTGTGTGGGGGAGATGACCTCTTACAATTGAGGCAAGTCATGATGAAATCAGATGTTATTCATTGTGACACAGATTGAAGGCATATAAGCCCTTTGTTTTTGCTCGATTTTTTCCCCTTCTTTCTGATCGTTGACCCATTAAGGCTTGGTAGCTGTTCCCTGCCTACCCCCCACCCCCCCCCCCGCCCCGCCCCCCGAAGAAGACAAGGCACTTGGAGCACAAAGGCCAGGGTCCCCAATCTTCAGGGAAGGGAGTGCCACCCGATGGAGGTCGCCCAGAGGTGGTGTTAGGGGGAAGCGCCCAGAGGGAGCGAGAGGGGTTCTAGTGCACGGGACACTGGTGGGGAGTCCCTATTCGGTTCAGGGAACAGAGGAGCTCAGCGTGGAGGGGGCAGCTGGGCCGTTGGATGGTCTTGCTGGCCCACCTTGTTTCCACTTCTGGTCTAGACTGGAAGTTCCCCCTCTGCCTGTCGCTGGGGAAGGAGCCCTTTCTCGGTGTCTTCCTCACTGGTTTGGCCCTGAGAAATGTCTGGTTAGCTTTGCTCCTGGGTGTTTTGAAGACTCATCTCCTTACTTTCCTTGCAACAAGCCATACGTCTTCATTTGGGGTTTGGTTTCCTTTGGCTTTACCATTCCTGTTCCCCGCTCGTTCTCCTCCTCCCCTCTCCAAGCTCTGTTCCCTTAAGGCTTTTTGGGTAGGTCGCTGGCCCAGCGCCCGAATCAGCTCATCCCATTGTTTGTTCTTGTTACACTGCACAGCCCTCTTACTTCTTCACCCTCTCACCATTTACCTGGCCCCAGCTGAAGGCTCTGTTTCATGTGGACGATGATGATAGATGCTTTTTTAAGGAGTTTGGGTGATTCAAGACTTTTGCATGTTAAAGATAATTATGTTAGGATGCCCTGAGAGTCCCTCATCCAACTTCCCTTACATTTTCTCAGACTATTTATTTAAAGTCTTGCAACGTTTATTATTATCCTCTCCTCCTCCATGTCCACCCAGGACCCACCCCTACCAAGAGAAGTGGAACTTTTGCAAACACGTAGCCATTATTTAACTGGTCTACATGAGGGGATGAAGAGTTTACAAATGTATTTATTGGTGATCAGCATTACATTTTCAAAACCACCTCCTTTGAACAGGTTGGTCAAAGAATGGATGCAAAAAGGTACTGCTGTGGTGCGAAGTAAGATAGTGAAATTTAAAATCAGTTTCATTTCTGAATGACTGTAATAAATGAAGAAGCTTCTTATTTAAGAAATTATCTTTGGAAGCTCAAGGCTAAAGAGAAGATGAAGTAAAATGGATTAATGATTTTATTCATCGTTCATTCACTGATACACTAGACAGCATCTTATAGGGCTTACCTCTCACATCTCAGACTGAACTCCGATGTGGTCACCTCCTTTTTTGCATTTCCTGGTATCATTTATTTGTTCTAAAAATCTGTATTATACCCCTATGATCAGATTTGTCAGTCAGGATAGTGCAGGTTTTGCTGCTGTAACAAAAAAAAAAAAACACATCAAAATCTTTGTGATCTAACACAAGAAAAGTTTATTTCTTCTTGCGCACAAAAGGAACGTTTTGTGTCTGGGTACTCTTCATGTCACGGCTCTGCTTCCACCTCATGATATTTCCATGTCATCTTTCTGCAACATGTGAAGAAAGAATAGAGAATTTCATACAGGCTGTTAAATGTTTCTGCCTGAAGTGACTTTTGCTCAGCTCTCATTTGCCAAAGCAAGTCACATTACCTGATTTCAAAACACTGAGAATTGCCCTCTTCCCAGGAGCTTTGAAGGAGGATAGAAGAATAATAAGAATAAATTAAGGTATGATCCCAGTCTTTAAGTCCAATTGGAGAGAAAAACATGTTAATAGTATTGTAATATAGTTTTACAAAACTGTGCTAAAAATGAAATATATAACATGATAGCCATTATGATAGAACAGAAAGTACCTTAGGAGTACAAAGGGAGAGATTTTATCTCCCTGGGCCTGGGTGCTGCAACCTTTTGCAGCAAGGGTTCAAGGATCTGGAGAAGGGGCTGCAACATACATGGATACACTAGACAAGAAATATAAATTTAGAAAGCCTGGGAGAAACCCAGGTGGATGCCTCACCCTCTAGTGGAGTGGGCTCTATGAATCTCTGAACCTATGACTTTTTATTTACTAGAATATGTATTTGCTCTTTAGCAAAGCAAACAGACATATCAAAGGTAAAGTTTGGTAAACAGTAAAGGGAATTGCCTTCAGCTGTTCAGCCAACAGCAGGGTAATACAGTGCTGATTCTCAGCCCTGCTGAATATCAAAGTCCATCAGCCTTCTGAGGACTTCTCACATTTATTATGACCTGCTGGTCTTAGTCTCCAGCACTTGGGGATGAGAGAAACACTTCAGAGCAGAGGACACATGAGAACTGGGATATGTGTGTTCCCCAGGTTCACATCTATATTACGTTGGTAAGGGTGGTATCTAATTGTATTTTATGTGCTGCATAACATCTAAACTAGTAATTTGGGATACAGCTAAGAGAAATGGGATTATCTGTTCTTTAAGACCTCAAGAAAGAAATGAGATCAGTCTGTCAGCAATAGAACAGACCTGCTGGGCCACATGAAATGCAACACACATAGTTGGAGACTTGTAATGAGCTACTTTCACTGAGTGACTATGCTGCTGACAGTTCTTTGATCTCAGAAATTAAACTTGCTGTTACAGTAAGACAAGAACAAAGCCAAGTGTGAAATAACAATCAAGATTAGTTATTAGGCAACAAAAGTTGCACATGCAGCACTTTGATTTGCCTAGAGATATTGACATATTTTACATTAGATATGAATGTGGGTGGTGCAAAGAGTTTGCTTTACAGACAAAAGAAGACAATCCTATTCTCTGATCTAATTCAGCCATATTCTTGTCCTTTTTCACTGCTGCCCCCCGCCCCCCCGCACTGGCCCTCTTGCTGGGCCTTCACTAACCTGGACATACTCCCATCTCAGAGCCTTTGCACTTGTTTTCTCTGTCTGAGACTCTCTCTCTCCAGATACCACTCACCTGCTTGAAGTCTTCACTCCAAGGCCATGCTCTCGATGAGGCCCCCTAGCCACCCACTTAAAATTATAACATCTACCTCCTTCTACTGTTCTATTCATATACCACCTTCTAATATAAATAATTGATATTAACTTATTTATTTTTATTTATGATCAGTCTTCTCCCACTAGTATGTAAGCTAGCCCTGGGCCAGGATTATTCTCTGGTTTACACATGGTTGTTTCCATAACCAGTTAGACCAGTGGCTAGACCATAATAGGTTCTCAGTAATACATGTTGAACATATGGGGGATTGTTTTCCTTATAAAGATTCCTCTAAATCAGTGGTTCTCAACCTTCCTAATGCCACATCCCTTTAATGCAGTTCCTCATGTTGTGGTGAAAATAATGTTATGGTTGGGGGTCACCACAACATGAGGAACTGCATTAAAGGGACGTGGCATTAGGAAGGTTGAGAACCACTGCTCTAAATGGTACAAAAAGTTGTATACATACATATATTTTTTTTCCCCACAAAGCCTCATCATTTTTTGAATCAATAAATATCGCACCAATACCAATCCCTGGGGGAGCAAGATTGAGGACCATTTAAGGAACTCATAGCCTGGTGGAGCCACTTGTCTGATTCTGCGTAATATTTAATTAAATTTTGCAAGCTTTGGAGTGCCTACTCTGTGTCAATATTGAATAGGGTTCCTGCTCTCTAGAAGTTTCGTGTGTGTGTGTGTGTGTGTGTGTGTGTGTGTGTGTGCGCGCACACACGCGCGTATTTGGCTGGGACTTAAGATTTGTCCCTTCACATCAACTTGCATGGAATACCTTCCACAGGGCCACTTGGTGCATGCAAGTGGCTCCTAGCTTCTCTCTCTCATGAGGCACATGAAGGGTGGTGTGCACATGCTAAGCCACCCCGTGGTTATACTGAACCCTCTGTCAACACCTGGTGGGTTATTTTTCCATGAGGATTCTACCAAAGGATACATGAAGCTGGTTTTCACATTATTCTCCCGCCCAGAAAGCTATATTGAAAAAAGATTACTTTAGAAAAAACAATCTGCTTTGATAAAATTTTTTTATTTATAAACCTCAGTACTCCACTTACTACTAATAAAGCTCTTATGGCATATTGCAATTAAGTGTGTCATGAAGGCTCACTTAATAATAATTGGTTTAGACCCATAGTCCACAAACCGCAGCTCGAGAGCCGTGGCTTGCCGCTCTGTTGACTAATAAGTTTGCTGACCACTAACCTAGACTCTCGAGTCCAATAATTACAGGCTGTTGTTGTTCCTTGTGATTAAGCCCCTATCCCAGGGGTTTGCCAACCACTGGTTTAGACTGTCTAAGAAGGAGAAAGGAGATCGAACTCAATTAGCAGGATTAAAGGGGATTACTGGGCAAGGGTAGTATCTCAGGACAAGACTAGTTGATAAGACAGCAGAGAAGAGCATGGCCAGTGATAGGGACATTGAGGGGGGGCCTGGCTGAGGCAGGATACAATGGGGTAAACAGAGTGGATCTGGAAATTGAAGGAAAGTGGTCGGCGATCTTGAATTTGTTTTTGTGTTAATCTTGTTAACAGAAATGGAAAAATCTGTTCATCTAGAGCAGTGGTTCTCAACCTTTCTAATGCTGCGACCTTTAATACAGTTCCTCAGGTTGTGGTGACCCCCAACCGTAAAATTATTTTTGTTGCTACTTCATAACTGTAATTTTGCTACTGTTAATGAATCGAAATATCTGTGTTTTCTGATGGTCTTAGGTGACCCTGCTAGCGACCCACAAGTTGAAAACCGCTGCTGTAGAGCCTAAAACCATTGGAAAACACAAGATACTTACTTATGTTATAATTTATTAACAGTAGCAAAAGTACAGTTATGAAGTAGCAACGACAATAATTTTATGGTTGGGTGTCACCACAACCGGAGGAACTGTATTAAAGGTCGCAGCATTAGAAAGGTTGAGAGCCACTGATCTAGAGGTTGTCAGATTTTGTATTTAATGCCCTACTAAAAAAATTTCTTTTAAAGAGGGATCTAACCTATGACTTCAAACACTTTTATTTTACAATATGAAGATTGAAAAAGATTCAATAGCTCTTACATTTCATAAGAGAAAGGCATTTTAGCATAAAGGCAAAAAAAAACACACAAAAAAACAACCCATCAATAAAAAAGGACTTCTCTTCATCATTAAACTTAATTATAAAAATGTTTGTAAAAAACTTACTGCGTTGTCTTTATTCTTACTGTGCCTCGCAAAGACATTTGGGAACCAGCTCACCCCATACATGTATGGGTTCTGGGCCACACGAAGGCTGAGGCTGTGTGGGGATGTGATCTAACAGGTGTCAGGTGGCCGTCAGAGAGGGGTTAGTCTAGGCCTTGGTGAAAGGAGAGGCAGGGAAGTCACCGAGAGGACAGTGGTTCAGGTCCTTGGGTGGAGGGCCTGTGCTGAGGGGGTGGGGAGGCGTTGGGAAGGACAGGACTGTGAGTTGGGGAAGGACAGGTGCTAGGATTTAGTGATGGTTTTTCCCCCCTGTTTTAACGGACAGCTAGAAGTCAGCCAGCGCTCAGAGGAAGTTCCTGGGGTTCAGAGAGCGGAAACTGTTGGAAATAGGAGCAAATAAGAGACAACAAAGGTTGTCCTTACTCTACCCAGAAGGCCTCTTAGATTCCTGAGACTCTTACTTGAGAAATTATGAGAAAGAGTGTGTGTGTGTGTGTGTGTGTGTGTGTGTGTCTGTGTTTAAAGGAAGAGTTGCCTATAAGTCAGCTTATATAAAGGAAAGGGATGCTTATTTATTTAAAAATATATTTCATTGATTTTACAGAAAGGAAGGGAGAGTTAGAAACATTGATGAGAGAGAAACATGGATCAGCTGCTTTCTGCACACTCTCGATACCCCCTTACTGGGTATCAAGCCAGCCACCAAGGTGCATGCCCTTGACCAGATTCAAACCCGGATCCTTCAGTCCGCTATCCACTGAGCCAAACCGGTGAGAGTGGGTATGCCTTTTAAATGGCTAACTGGTGGTATTTAGCTCCAGAACACCTTTGGAAGTTTCAGTTCCTTGGTTTAGGGAAGGAGAAACTAAATGGTTCCCATTCTGGTGCCTCTTCTCAGGGCCCCTACGGCCTTGAGGCCTCCATGGAGCCGGAAATGGATCCCTCCTCCTCCTCCTCCTCCTCCTCCTCCTCCTCCTCCTCCTCCTCCTCCTCGCTCCCCGCCCCCCCCCCCAACGCTTGTCCTCGGGCTGCATCTGCTGTGTGCCAGGGCCCCACCTTCCGTGCCGGATAAGCGGTGTGCCAGCTGCCCTCAAAGCCAGCCTCGGTTCGGGCGGCGGGAGATGGGGAGAGGAGGTCCTGTGGGAAGAGGCAGCTGACTGCAGACAAAGGGGAGAGTTTGGTCTCTTAGTCTCTCCTGACTTCTCCCAGTTCTTAAATTTCCCCGCATGCGAAGGCCTGGGAACGGTGGCCTGGAGACACTCGCAGCTGCTTTTCACGGCAGACGCAGGTGGAACGTCGCCAGCTTCTGGCCACACGAAACCCACCTGCCTGCCGCCGGCAACTGGGAACCAGGACCGCCTCTGTCTCTTGCCTTCGTGCATTTCATGACCGCTGCCTCCCACCCTCTGCGATGAGGACTTGGCCCGTGTGCAAGCGAGTGCGTGCCCTCCTCCCCCAGGTCTGCCTCCTCCCCCAGGTCTGCCTCCTCCCCCAGGTCTGCCTCCTCTCCCCCAGGTCTGCCTCCTCTCCCCAGTGTTTCTCGGGTCATTGACTTGTTACTGGGCCGGAGTACAGTGCAGGCTTTTGTGGGCACCTAAGCTTGTCTCTATCATTGGATTTGGGACACAGGGGTCTTGATTGCAAACAGAGAACCCAACTCTGAAATTACCAGGAAGATATCAGAGGGCAGGTTGACCTGCAGGACTTTTGGACGGCTGGAGCGGTTGGCATCCAAAGAGCCAGGGACCCATCGCGTTTACAGAGCAGAAGCCACAGAATGGGGGTGCTACAAGCACAAACGAGGGAACCCGCTAGCTGGGTTTCTCCGCCGCTCACCACCTGAACGACCATGGGGAGTTACCCATGCTGTGCCTTCCTCGATAATGATGAGTAATGAACACATTCCTATTTATAAAAAGTGCTTCACACCGGCCTGGCAAAGGATGAACAGTATATCAATGCTCGGTAGATATACAGTGGTACCTCGAGATACGAGTTTAATTCCTTCCATAACCTTGAGGCGTGGGAAACTATGAGACGTTCGAGTCACGGTAAACTGGTGGGTCGTGTGCAGCTGGCCGATCCGCGCAATTACTCCTATCTCAAATGTTGCTCATATTTCAAAGCAAAAATCGCTCGCTCAACAGCTCGTATCTCAAAAATGTCGTATGTTAGGGCACCCGTATCTCAAGGTACCACTGTAGATCTAATCATGTAGGATCCACAAGTATTTTGCTGAGAGATCTATGCCGGGATGCTCTCTAAGCTACAGAGAGCTTATGTTCGCTACCTCTTCTTTGCTCACACTGGTTTTTCCTTTATTACAAATTGTCATCCTCTGCTCAGGGCTTCGTTTCAGTTCTTTGTGGCTCCCTCAGAAACATCAGTTCTGGGACATTATCCCCGACAGAAGCATGTAGAGATCCCGGTCTATATTTGGGGCTTTAGTTTGTCACTTTGCCACTGTAGGAGTTTAGAATGAACCACCCCAAGATGCGCCTCTGTGGTATGCAGATTGTTTGGAGCTAAAGGCAACTGAGACCCTGTGGGCTCAAGAAAAACTTCAGAACCCCCTGCCCCAACTCTCTAGTGCCATTTGAAATATGGGGATTAGGCCTTACCCATCATCAGAGATTGTCAGAGATAACCTATACATGGCAGGGCTAAATTACCGATCGCTGAGTATGTGCTTGCCCTATAATCACCTTCTGAATCCCCAACATGCTTTACTTCATGCTCAGCCCTGAATGTCTTACCTACCTACCCCATTTTCCCTTTTTTGCCTGGAACGCTCATGTATGTGGGGGGTCTCTGAGTCTCTCAGGTAGAGGGAGGTTCCCATACATATGTATGTATTTAAATTTGGACATTTCCCCTTGCTAATCTGAACCCTTGAGGATAGAGGAGAAAGTTCCTTCATCTACCACAGTGAGGCAGGACAGTAAGGAGCTAGGAAAATTCCTTGACAAGTGGGATGGGGGAAACTGAGGCAGGCAGCTGACTCAAACAAGCCTCACCCAGCACCCCAACTCACCTGCCTCCTTTGCCCGTGTACGACCACTCCCTTAAGCATTGGCCCTCAGCATCCAAAAATCTGAGGAGCAAAGCCTTGGGTCTGCTGACCCCAGAGTCAGAGTTTTGGTCCAACTGGAGATCACATGTAGGCCTCAGCTGCATTTCAGCTCTCGGCCCAGGAAAGCAGCAAAGCCAGATGACACATGGCTGGCATTAGGACCACTGACCCATCAGGAAAGACCACCATCAGTAAAGGCGACAGCCCTAAAAGGAGTACCTGGGAAGCTGATGAACATTCTATTGAGCCCTGGGTGTTGGTTGTGACACGGTTGGGCATCGTCCTATGCATCAAGAAGCTGCTGGGTTCGCTTTCCAGTCAAGGCACATGCCCAGGTTGTGAGTTCGATCCCCAGTAGGAGGCAGCTGGTCAATGTTTCTCCCTCTCCTTTCTCTCTTTCTAAAAATCAATAAAAATCATTTTTAGAAATTCTATTGAGGTCTTCCCCTGAGACCTCCCATAAAATTCCTGCCTTTAGAAAACAAAAACCCTAAAGCAAAGAGCCCAACTCCCTTGCTGGCAACTTCTCTCTCTCTTCTCTCTGCCCCCTTCCCCGCTCCCCTCTCTCTCTTTCTCTCTCCTCCCTTCCCCCTCTCTTTCTCCCTCTCCCACCTCCCCCTCCCTCCCCCTCTCTCTCTTTCGCACAATTTTTTTTCATCCACTTTGTCGTTGTTGTTTATTTGACACTGTGTTTTCATGATCATTAGTAACATCCCCTTTACTCTTCCTCCTGTTGTTTTGTTAAATTATAAACAGCTCAAATGGAAACTCTTGTAGAAGATAAACCATTCAACCTCTGTGAAGATTTTTAGGAGCCCCGCTTTGAAAAAAAAAAAGTAGCAATAATATTTGATGATAAATAATGGGAGATATATGCAATACATATTCCTTTCCCTTGTCAATTTGGTTAAAATAAAATTATAACTATCTATTTTTTTGCTAAGATACTCTTTCCTTTAAGATTCTTGAGTGTTGGTTATTCTGGCAAATCATAATATTTATTTATAGAGATGTTTTACTTAAAAATTCAATGACTAAGTATATTTCATGCATTGAATATGCTATTTTGGGTCCCATGATTACTTGATTATTCTCTCTTTTTCTACACACAAACCCATATAATATCTAAATATGTAGTCATGTAGTTCTGCCTGATTGTGAATATGTAGATAGTAAGTACTTAAAATTTTCATCTATTGACTATTTTGAAAATTCAAGGAGCTAAAATAGTAGAAGTTTTTTTTCTTATTATTGAAAATATGAGAAGTGTAGAACCATTTAATAGAATTATATATAATAAGCTCTGAGATGGTCTCTGTGTGATCAGCTACTGGTAGATTTTTGGGTTCTTTGTCCTATCTCCTTGGCTCTCCACCTACAGGTTTCTCTTACTCTCCCCCACCCATAAATACACCTACATCAGAGATAACTGAGGTCTGCGTCTCTTTCTGACCACAGACATGTTCTTAAGAATCATTATGGTGGAATATTAGCATTTAATGCTCAGAGTTTATCTCATTGGCAGGCAGTATAAGTGTTTTGTTTCAATTATATACATATGTATACATGTTTATGAGACCTGGATCATCATATAAAATGTATTCCTTATTGTGGGTTGCAGTCAAAAAGTTTGAAAGACAAAGATTTATTTATTCAGTATTTTCATTGATTTCAGAGATAAGGCAGAGGGAACAGAGATATAGAAACATAAGTGATGAGGGAGAATAATTGATTGGCTGCCTCCTGCACGCCCTGCACTAGGGACTGAGTCCGAACCTGGGCACGTGCTCTGATCGGGAATGGAACTGTGACCTCCTGGTTCCTAGGTTGATGCTCAGCCATTGAGCCATGCTGACTGGGCAAAAGGCAAAGATTTAAGTAAAGAGTCACAGCCTCTTCCAGTTTTGTCTCAGCTCAGTTTGTAGTGGGCTCCCTCAAGCACAGAAGAGTGTGAGAAAGAGAGAGACAAGGGTTGAAGATGAAATGCATTACCTGATGGTTAATAAGACTGTGATTGTGTCTAAGTGTTTGCTCTCCAGCTCGAGATACATAGGACTTAACTGGGAGTTATGTGAAAGGAATTGCCTGCTTGCCTGCCATGAGTCATGGAATGAGTTTACAGTTGGAAAGCTTTCAGAAACAAGTTTCCCTGTGTGTGTCAGATGTGGCTGGTAATAAGAAGTGGGGATTGACTTTTGAAAACCTTTGTTAGCATGGAATTGGCCGCAGAAATGTGGGTGAGAGTGGAGGGAGGAAGTACTCTGCCAGGAAAGAGCTGAGTTCTGTTCACTGGAGGAGGAACCGCCCTCATTTTTACCTTCGGATTTAAGGCTTTCGTTATGCCGATGACTTTCTGTGCTGCATTTAAATTCATTTATAGGAAGAAAACATGGGCACACAATTGTGATAACTCCTGGAGCTTCATTTACTGGTAATTACACTTCCATTTTTAAAAATATACATCTTTTTATTGATTTCAGAGAGGAAGGGAGAGAGAGAGATAAAAGCATCAATGATGAGAACCATTGATCAGCTGTCCTGGGAATTGAACCAGTGACCTCTTGCTTCCTGGGTTGACACTCAACCGCTGAGCCGCACTGAGAACTTCGTCCTCCCGCAGTTTGAGAGCTTTGTCCCTGCCTGCAGGGGGAGGTCTGAGTGCTGACCACATTTTCTGGTACAGGCCTGGGGCGTTGCCACTGGGGGTTCCGGAAGGAAAGTCATAGACAATGAAGCCCAAACTCTGGCTTATGGCTCTGATGAAGCCAGTGTCCTACACGTGAGGTCCGTGATGAATTAAAAAAAAAATCAACGTGCAATTTTCATATCCAAGAGAAGTGAACGCAGTGCCTGTGTTCTGGGGCAGAGAGGGAGTTTAGATGTTACTAGAAGGTCCATTGACCGTGTGCCTTCCTGCCACATGTTAAGTGTAGCTGCCGCATAATCCATTGTGAATCTCTCATTCCTCCCTTGGACGCTGATCTCTGACCTGGCTGTGTGCAGACAATCACAGTCCAACCCTGGGAATCCCCACACTATTGATACCTGACTTTGGGGTATTGTTTTCTTTGGATGCTGTTAGCTCTGAGTACTCAGAGGTTAATGGCCAGAGAAAGGGGTTCTAACCATTTCAGCCTTTTGGCCACAAAGCAAGACACTCGGAGCACTGACGTGCTTAGAATAGGAACTTTGGGCAGAGCCCAGTTGATATCCCATATCTAGGTTACAAGGACATTTTGAAATGGAAGGACTGGCCCATCGCTCCTTGCTGTGCTGTTTGAAATTCCACCCCTCTCCCCCGTCCCCGCCCCCGAAGCCTCTCCTTGTCTTCACTCTTCCTCCTTCTGTTTCAGAAGCTCCTTCCGCTTGACCTCCGTGCTCTTTCCAAGTTCATGTCCCTTCGGGGCAGGCTGCGAGTGGCTAAATGGACTCTAATGAGCAGAAAGGACAAAGAAGTAGAATCTTAGCTGTCCTATCTCCTTGGCTCTCCACCTACAGGTTTCTCTTACTCTCCCCCACCCATAAATACACCTACTTCAGAGATAACTGAGGTCTGCGTCTCTTTCTGACCACAGACATGTTCTTAACCCTTTGTGTATGAAGAGGTGCCCCTTTTCATCTGTGCAACTTCGCCTGTCCTTTAGGCTTGGCGGTGGAGGGTAGTGGTATGAGTGGGGTGTCTTGCTTTTAAGGTAGATTTGTTTCTGGTTATAAGAGTAAAATAGTACTTAATACAGAAAAGCTGGAAGTTTGGAAAGAACCCAAAATCTACCAGTAGCTGATCACACAGAGACCATTGTTCTTAACACTTTGGAATACTAGTAGATTCCTTTCTACTTGTTTGAGTTGACTTCGCACTGCCTCTTCCGTTTTACTTAACTCCCCCCCTCACCACCACTTTCACCAAAATATTTCCATGTGTCACAGATCTTTAAAATACTTGTAATGGCTGCATAACATTTCGCCATTTTTACCTGGATGGGGTAGGAGGGGGGAGTTGGATGGAGCTGGATGCTGGTGGGCCGCAGGGAGTTCTGGGAGGCCCAGCTGCTCCATGGACCACACTAAGAGGAAGGGAGTCACCGTTCCCAGCGCTGAGCTGAGCTGAGCTGGGCCTGCGGAGGGTGCTGTCTGCCAGGGAGTTTTAGAAGCATTCCAGAAGTCTCTTGGGGAGGGGGTTGGGGGGATGAGCAGGAGGACTGATTGGCCGCTGCTGGGGTGAAAGGGGGATTTCCAGAGGGGAAACCAGAGATCCCCTGCATTCCAGCTTCGTTTCTCACTCCGGCTGAAGGGGTCACTGGTTCTGTTTGCTGGGAAGGTAGCCTTGCCAGGGTAGAAAGGAGAGGGGGTGGGGGAAGGCGGGAAACAGCCTGAAAGGGCCTGTGAGGATGTATGAGAGAAAAGAAAGGCTGTCTAGACAGGTGAGGAGAAATCATTTGGTGGGAAGGTTAGAGGAAGGCGATTCGGTGGCGGCAGAAGGAAACCGAAGTCCGGGTCAAGGCCCTGCGGAGTGGAAGGAAGCTCAAGGCCACCAGCGTCAATGCCACATGATACCGGTTAGGCGCTGCCCCGTCTAGGGAGGGGCCTGGGGAGGAAGTGACCCCGTTTTGAACCCTGCACTTCGTGGAATCTGGTCTCAGTCCTTTAAGAGAAGCGATAGTCAGGGTGCCATCTCTGGAAACAGTAGGAGGAAAGGCGAACAAGACGTGAATGACATTCTGATGCTGTGGGTATGACTCTTAGAATACATGAGACAAGTCGACGGAAATGACAGAAACTCAACGTGGCTGTAAAGTGAGCTTTCAATTTAAAATCTGTGATTTTAAAAAGACAAGGACGAGAGGAAGGGG
>JAAGEH010000307.1:4864705-4878971 GCA_011751065.1 Lasiurus cinereus
AATTTAAAATCTGTGATTTTAAAAAGACAAGGACGAGAGGAAGGGGCTAGGTGACCCAGGATAAGTAAAGTTTCAGGAGCCCGTGGGACTCGAGTGCGGGCTCACGGAGGGCTTGTCCACCCAGGGAAGGCCAGGGAGGCTGGCGGTTCTGGGTGTGATCAGAGCGAGGGGACAGGAAGGCCTCGGCCTCCTCCTGGTGGCAGGTGCGGAGACAGGGACCAGGGAGATGGCACTGTTCTTATCTCCATCAAGAGAACAGTTCTCAAACTGGAACTGCACAGAGAGGGCCCCCGCGGGCGTTAGCTGACTCCAGGGGAGCTGGAAACTGGCCTCCCGTGATCCTGGGCGTCTGCACGCCGGTCCCCACCCCGCTGTCAGGGTTGCTGTTAACGTGGAGGGTCTGTGTCGTAACCCCGGCGATGCAAGTTCATGAATTTTGTAAGTTGTACATGGGGAACTGTAGACCGCTAAGGTTAATACTCACCCTCTCACCCCCTAAAACAAAGGCTGAACTAACAGGTTTTGGAGCGCTAAGGAAGGTAAAAAATAAAAAGGAAAAGAGTATAAATTGGGAGTGACTGCCAGGGTTCCCACTTGGCACTGTGCAGGTAAGACATTTGTTTCTACAAGAATGGACTATACCTGGAATTACCATATTTTCTGGCGTATAAGACGACTTTTTAACCCAGGAAAATCTTCTCAAAAGTCTGGGGTCGTCTTATACGCCGGGTATCATCCTATAGGGCTAGTATATCCCAAACTCTGTATTTTAACTGGAAAAGTTGGGGGTCATCTTCTACACCGGAAAATACGGTAGAGAGGGTGCTGCCTTAGCTGAAGCCACGGGAATCGTGTCCCCACTTGGGAACAGAGCATGGCCCCGAGAAGCTTGCTGATACTGAGTGAGCCCTGCCAGACTCCCAGGGAGGGAAGTGGGCACTGCCGCCCGGGCTTGGGGTGAGCGGAAGGGCCTCGTCCAAAACACACTCCGGGAAGGCTGCCGGGAGGACCGGTTTCTTTCTCCCCATCCTGTGGTCTCTTCCGACCGCCCGGGAGGAACCCGGGGGAGAGGATGCTCCCCCAGCTCCTGGCCTCACCCTCACGGGCCCGAAGGTGAAGGCGTACATGTCCAGTGGCCCGTGGCAGGCAAACAGCTCCCCCCGCTGGTTTATACTGGTCTTCGGATTCCACGTGGAGGTGAAATCACCTGGGTTGTATTTAGTTTTTCTTCAAGCCACAGTTCCCTGAAAGCTGGGGAGGCTCACTGCAGACCCTCGCTCTGTAGGTGACCCCTCAAGGCAGTGGTTCTCAACCTTCCTAAGGCCGCGACCCTTGCATACAGTTCCTCATGGGGTGGTGACCCCCAACCATGACATGTTGCTGCTGTAATGCATCGTGATGTAAATATCTGCATTTTCCGAGGGTCTTAGGCGACCCCTGTGAAAGGGTCGTTTGACCCCGAAGGGGTCGCGACCCACAGGTTGAGAACCGCTGCCTTAAGGCCGAATTGAGAAGTGAAAGGCACCGGGTGGCAGAGGTGGCACAGTGTCACCGATTTTCAGGCGGAAGCATCGCATGTCCCTCGTGGCCTGAGACTCAGCAAGCAGTGCGGCCCCGGGAGAGAGGTCAGCCCTGTGACATGCTGTAGAAGGTTCTAGATTCACAGAAGGTCTGAGGCCCCGAGGGGTGGACCAGGCTGACGGGGAGGAGGTAGAGTGGAGCCGGGAGATTGTCTGTTTTAGTGGCAAACACGCGTGGGAGCCTTTGCGGGGAGAGAGAAACCCCGGGAGGCTCAGGCCTGGGCGAGCGTCTGGCAGCTTTAAATGAGCCGAAGGAAGAGCAGGTGTGGCGATGTGGCCTCAGGCGGGGAGGGGGGGTCAGGGCAAACGCTGGGGCGAGAGGGACGCGGTTTGCATAGCAGACATGACAGCCTGCCTCCCGCATACGTTCTCAGAAAAGCCCCACAACGTTCAGATGTTGTTCCCAAAGGCAGCCCCTCCCTCCCGGGGGAGCGCTGCCCGGTTTTCCGCGTGCTGTTATCTGAGGCTCCACATCCGGTGGCCCTCCGTGCCACGGCGGAGTGCACAGGAGGGAAGTGGACAGGAGGGCATTGACTGGTCCGGTAAAGACTGGGAACAGTGTCAGTGAGCGCTCAGGAAAAGAAAACCGTGGTGTGTGTGTGTGTGTTATTTTTATTAATTTCAGAGAGGGAGGAGATGGAGAGAAACATCAGCGATGAGAATCATTGATTGGCTGCCCCCTGTATGCCTCTGTTGGGGATGGAGCCCGCAACCCGGGCATGTGCCCTGGACCGGAATTGAACCGGGGACTCTTCAGTTCTCAGGCTGACACTCCTCCGTCCACTGAGCCCAACCAGTTAGGGCAACCGTGTTTGTTTTGCCTAATTTTTAAAAATTGTCGCCTGTGGATATTTCTATAGATGAGAGAGAAGGAGAGAGAGTTATCAATGTGTGAGAGAAACATTGATCGGTTACCTTCTGTATACGCTCCCAAGTAGCATCGAACCCGAAACCCAGGTTTTTAGGTGTGTGCCCCGCCTGAGAATTGGACTGGCAAGCTTTTTAGTGTAACCAAGCCCCCGGCCTGGCTGCATTTGTTTTTAAATAACTATTTTACTCCTTAAAAACAAGGTGAGCCCTAGCCGGGATCCTCAGTGGTTAGAGCTCTGGCCTGTGGACCGAAGGGTCTCGGGTTCGATTCTGATCAAGGGCACGTACCTCAGTTGCAGATTCCATCCCTGGCTCAGGTCAGAGCATGTGCGGGAGGCAACCAGCTGCTGTATCTCCCTCACATCGATGTTTCTCTCTCTCTGTCTCTTCCTGCCCCTCCCAGTCTCTAAAAATCAAAGGGAAAGATGTGAGGAAGTGTCCCGGGAAGATTAACCTGGTTTGTGTGCAGATGCTGGAGGCCTGAGAGGGCAGGAAGCACGGAGGATCCTCCTGAGTGCGGCCTCAGATAATAACAAGCGGAAGGCCGGGTAGCGTCCCTCCCCACCCCCACCCCCCTGGAAGGAGGGGCTGTCTTTGGAAACAATATTTGAATGTTTGGGGGGCTTTTTCGAGAATGTATTTGTGGGGCGGAAAGAGGCCATTACTTCTTTGCTTGATGTTTCATTTTGAAATAACTCTGGACTTACAGCATGGCACACGCATTACGAAGAGGGTTCCCTTATGCGACAACCAGCGTTAAAACTCCAATGCTCGAACCCGGTCATGGTCCACCAGTTGCCCACTCGGGTCCTGGTCCCAGTCCAGGGTCCCACTGCCTTTCTTTGTCCGTTCCCTGCGGTCTCTCTCAGTCTAGGGTCGCCCCTCCGTGCGGTTTGGGTTTTTATTGATGTTTGGTTGGGTTCTGCTCTTTCACAACCGTGACTGTTTTTGCAGAGTGCAGCCTCATTGCATAGAAGAATGACCTTGCACGTGGCATGGTCTGATGCTTTCTCATCGAATTCAGCGGTGCATTTTGATAAAAACACCGGAGAAGTGTCTTTTATCAGGGTGTGCTCTCAGCAGGCAAATAATCTCAGCCTGTCCCGTGATTGGAGAATAACTTCTGTCACAGTAAGGTGCTGTCTGCTGAAAAGTTACCTTTTTCCCTCTGTGCCCATTCCTCTCTGCTGGGGAGACAGCATGCTCCTCGTTGGACTGCATCCATATCCTAGACTTTTCCCACACACCATGGCGTCTGCGGATGATTCTTGTCTGCAGCGTTTAGCGCGGTGGTGCGTGCTGAATGGGGACCTCTGTTTTCCTCTTTTTATTGCATGTAGTCATCGAGTTACTGCAGAAGGAAGAGCTTCCCCCTTCAAAAAAAACCACATACACACACCTATTTATCCAATGATTCCACCTGTTAGTACTCATGCTCTTTAGTCTGAGTTATAATGTAGTACTTTACTTGTTTTGCTGCTCAAGATTGTCCCAGATTTGGCTACTGAGAGATTCCTCGAATTTGGCTGCTGTGGGAAAGGGCTCATTGGGGAGTCCAGGTCTGATTGATGGGTTGGTGTTAATGCAAGTCTGGATTCCAGCGAAAAGCAGAGATAAGCAGGCTGGGTAATTTGATGGTTCAGCCAAATCTTGAGGGCTTGATTCCTCCTTTTAAAGCAGTGGTTCTCAACCTTTCTAATGCCTCGACCCTTTAATACAGTTCCTCATGTTGTGGTGACCCCCAACCATACTTCATAACTGTAATTTTGCTACTGTTATGAACTATAATGTAAATACCTGTGTTTTCCGATGGTCTTAGGTGACCCCTGTGAAAGTGTCGTTCGACCCCCAAAGGGGTCTCAACCCACAGGTTGAGAACCACTGTTTTAAAGGCTTCTATGTGATTGCATTCCCTGAGGAAGCCACCCTATTCGGCAACGCTATCTTCTGGTTTTAAAAAAAACAGTGCGCAGAAAGGTCTTTTCCCAAGGAAGGAACGCAAACAAGTTGATGGTGCCTTCGGGCTTGTTTCCGTTGTACCCGCTGTGTCCATATTTCCAAGAAGCTGCAGGTTCTTGCTGATCTATGTCCCGAGGCAGGCGAGATTGTGAAAGGCTTATAGGTATGTATTCCTAGAACCCTCTTTGTTTTTCTGCTTCAGCTCTTAAGCAGGCAAACATGTTTATACGAGAAGAGTCCTTGAATCCTGGGACGTGAAAACGAAGCCAGCGCTGTGGATGCCATTGAAAGGGAATGCCCTTTCAGCAGGTGTGAGGTGCCGGGCTGCTCTGCAGACGTGAAGGCATTGTGGCTCAGGGCTGTTTCTGGGCTGGGGTGTGTGAAAACGCAAACCACACGGACAGGTGCAGCGTGGGGAGACACTGGCTCTTTGTTCGGCACCAGCCAGACCGAGACGCTTGGTGTTATTGGTCAAGTGGCTGATGCCTCTGCTGTGCTGTGAACTCAGCCCGGAGTGTGAGCAAGGCGATGTTTCGAGAAGGCTCCAGGCCTCTTGGCTGGGTGCATGAGGAGAGGTTCAAAGGGCCCATTTCATCCCCCGATTTTGACAGCTTCTCTCACACCTGGGTGGGGATCGCCCGGGGAGATGGCAGACAGCAGCAGGTGAGGTTCCAGTTCTGTGGCCTGAGGTGAGGCCTGAACACCTGTTTGGTGGTGTTTGTTTGCCTGTTTGAGTTTCCCAGGTGGTTCTGATTCCTAAGCCACATCTAGTGGGTGCTCCTTGTGACGTCCTCATGCAGTCAAATGTACTCCTTTGTCACGTTCCTCTTACATCCCCACTTTCTAAGGTAGAAGATACATCCATGGGGCAGTCGCTAACGACAGACTTAAGTTGCAAACTCGAGTGGATTTCTTAGCCTCTTTAAGTCTAGTTTTGTCATCTGCAAAAAGGGATTAATAATGGCACCTGCCTCATCGTTTTTGAAGGATGAAGTGATACGTTGCATGTAAAACATTTAGCATAACTTCTGGCACATACTATCAACTCAGTAATTCATTTAATTACGTATTATTATTTTTTAACCACTTCTTACTTAAAAATTTTTTCTTAATCCTCACCCGAGGATATGCTTATTGATTTTAGAGAGAATATTGATTGGTTGCCTTTCTTTTTATTTTTAAATATATTTTATTGATTTTTTTACAGAGAGGAAGGATGAGGGATAGAGAGTTAGAAACATCAGTGAGAGAGAAACATTGATTAGCTTCCTCTTGCACGCCCCCCACCAGGGATGTGCCCGCCACCAAGGTTCATGCCCTTCATCGGAATCGAACCTGGGACCCCCCAGTCCACAGGCCGACACTCTATCCACTGAGCCAAACCGGTTTCGGCTGACTGGTTGCCTTCCCTAAGAGCCCTGACTGGGACTCAAACCCGCATCGTTTGGTGGGTGCACAGGACAAGCACGTGGGCCACCCGGGCCAGGCGGTTATTATTGCTTCCTGTCCCAGGCGAGTGGTGGCTGGGGATCCCATCACCTTTGCTTCAGTCCTGGCTCTGTCACTTCCCCGCTCGGGGGCCATAAGTAAACTTCTCCGTTTCTCTCACCCTCCGGCCTCTGGTCTGTAGAAATATGAACAAGTGGGAAAAGGGACTATTATGGGAAAGTGCTCAAGACGAGGGGAGCATTCAGTAAGCATTTCTGCGACCTTCCCTTTCATTCCACCCAACTTAGAGCCACGGGAAAACGTGCTTTCAAGAACATCATGGAGTTGATGTGGCCAGGCTGTGCTGAGAAGATACTATGTCAAGTGTCCTTCGTGGCTGTGACCGGCTGCTGGGAGCTGGTTCCGTGGGGAGGTGGTGGGGGGCCTGCATGGTGACCAGAGCTGGCAGGAGGGAGTCGTGGTGAACTGCCCTGCCCTTCCACGACATCAGTTGGCTCATGGGTCCAGTTTACATGGTGCTTCACTTGCTATGACCATGTGATTCTCAGGCCAACGCGGTGGCTGGGGTTCTGTCCTCTGAAGCTTTGATGGAGAGATAAGTGTATCCTGTGGCTTATGAAGGACCCACCATCTTAGCACTCCACTTGATCACAACCTTTATCGTCTTAGTCCACCGTCTCTTATGCAGGTGCCCTCCAGGAACGTATGGAGCTTTCTGGCTTCATAAGATTGTAAGGAATCCCAGCATAACTTATTCCACCTCACCACCTGCTTGGTCGCCGAGAATGGCAAAAGGACAGTGGCCGAAGGGGATGGAAAGCTGTGTCATGAACTGAATTCTCAAATTAATCAGTACACTTGGTGGTTCGAGTTGGTGCCTGTTTGTCAGAGAGCGGGTCGCACTGCTATGGGGATGGAAGCGATGCAGCCTTTCTTCTTCGATTTCTCTCTCCCATCAGTAGCCTAAGTATTTGAACTCCATCCAAGGAGGGGATTGAGATGACCTGTAAGAGCTGATAAGGAATGTGCTTTAAGTCCATCAAGATATTGTTAGGGACTGGAACGGATTTCATGCTTGGTTCACAGCCAGCCTCACAGACTATTATAGCTTAGCTTTACTGGACACCTGACTCCATAAACACGTGAAGGTAATAGATGATTGCTAGTCAATTATCCTTTTGAGTTAGACCATTATTTTTTTTTCTGCAAGCGAATATTAAAGGGTTGTAATTTTCTAATACCTGCTTAAAATAGGCAGCTTGCCTAGAATCATCTAGGAAATCCTTTTTCGTAGTTTATTAAAATGGAAAGGAGAAGAAATAAATTTGAATTATAGTCTAATTTTATTTGTACTGTTAGCAGTCTTCTCTCTATGGTGTATGTATGTCTTTCATGAAAGAATCATGGCATCTAATATAACTAATTCTAGGAAGTTAGAAATACGGGGGTGGGTTGGGGGGCAGATCGGTTATCTTTTCTGGGCACTGTGTTTGTGAGGTGTGGTGGTTCGGGCAGGTTGAAAGGGAGAGGGTGCACTGTCAGGAGGGTTCATATAACGCGCCCAGGTGGATGCTGACAGAGCACGTGTGAGGTGATGGGGAGCAGGGAGCCTCAGCTTCCCGGGAGCTGGTCCTCTGTGGGTGAACCGGTGCAGCAATCCTTTCGCAATCCCGTTAAAAATGAGGTAACGGCTGAAACTGGTGTGGCTCAGTGGATAGAGCGTCGGCCTGCGGACTGAAGGGTCCCAGGTTTGATTCTGGTCAAGGGCATGTGTCTTGGTTGCGTGCACATCCCCAGTAGGGGGCGTGCAGGAGGTAGCTGATGCATGTTTCTCTCTCATAGATGTTTCTAACTATCCCTCTCCCTTCCTCTCTGTAAAAAAAAAATTCATAAAATATATTTAAAAAAGAAAGAAATGAGGTAACGGATGGACTGCTCCTCCACACGCTTCTTCCGTTCAGTCTCCGGCACCTGCTATTTTTGCAACAGCTGACACAGAGTGGCCTCTAAAAAGGGAGCGCAGTTATGTAATGATTTTAAATGGACGAAATCAGGACTTTTCCGAGTTCTGAGAGCTCTGCGGCTCCCCCAGCTCAGCGGAGTTCCAGACCAGGGGTGCTGATGAAACCAAGCTTCCTGGGGGCCCCGTTCAGAGAGGGCATCGGGGTGTGTCTGACAGCAGGTCTAGGCATTGTGTCCTGCAACAGGCCGTTCTGGTGTCACTTTTGTCGGTTCCCCGTGGGCCAGCAGCCTACCTAACCGCGTTATCTAGTCAGCAGGGAAGAATCCCGTTGCTTTATTCACTCACCTTACCGATCCTTCCAGACACGCCCCCGGGGGGCGCTGCTGGGAGTTGGGACTGGGAGAGGGAGGCCAGGGCTGAGACAGGCAGGTCTGGGTTCCAGCAGAGAGAAAGGCAGCATTTCTTGTGTGAAAGTGCCCCTGCCTGGCTCTTTAAGCTTGTGTCTCTCTAAATGCTTTCTTTTTAGCTAGATCATAGGAAGCATTGGTTCTGCTGGGCAAATAGATGAGTAAGAACGATGGTCAGGTCTGGCCTGCTGTATTGATTTTCAAAAAAGTCGCTCTGTTGAGGAGGGAAATCGCTTAGCATGATGATTCATCGTCCAATTATAAAGCTGGTGCATATGCAAATTTGAACTTGTTCAGTGTTCCACCAAGTGAATACATCACCAGCTGGATGACAGCGGCCCCGGGAAGAGACAGGTGGGAGTGGGTAAGACTGGAGCGGAAGGGGGAGGCGGATGTTTTCTTTTAGGGCCTGGGCGTTCAGAATGGCCTCTGTACCCGATAAATGTCACTTTCTTGGAAGCCATTGCAAGTCTTCAGCAGGCTGTGCCAATCGGCATTTTTTGGGTAAAGCGTCGCTATGTCTATTTTAGTTGAATTAGAAGGTAAGTGGAGTGGGAGGCGTGCGGAGCGGGGAGAGGCGGAAGGGAATTCTGTCTCACATTACATTTTGGTAGAAGCTTCAGGTGCCGGAACTCGGTGACGGGCAGGGTCTGGTTTGTAAATTTAGCAAATTCTCAGAAGTGGAGGCGGCAGACTGAAAACAATGGGGTCGGAACAGACATCGAGCCTAGGAAGAGAGGCGTAAGGAGCTCTTCAAACAGAGGTTGGAGGCTCGGTAAATGTTAGTTCCTGCAGTGGGAAATGAGCATTTCCCATTGTGTTGAAGCACACGTGGGTGATGGTGCTGCCTGTTGGGTTGTCGGGTGGATGCAGAGATACGAACTTCTACAAATAACTGGGTAGAAAGATGTGAACGTGGCTGAGCTGGGTGCGGTGGAAGCGAAGCTGTGGAAACAGCCAGGCACTGTCCCCGGGAGCCCATGGATTGGCTGGGGAACATGCTCTCCCGGCAAGACCCCCCACAGTGCAGAGCCCAGGAGCTGGCATGGGGACAGTCGAAACCAAAGAGCTCCCGAAACCTCACACCCCGGTGGCCTGGGTGGGAGGGAGGGGCTTCGCCCGGGAGGCGGCTGCACGAACCTGGACTTGGGAGTCGGTGGGTTCAGGGAAGAGACAGGGGAGGCGGAGGGCTTTCTCTTGTGGAGGATGGCGTGTGCGGAGGCCTGGGGGTGACAGGTTCTTCCGATGAGTGCATCTTGAGGAAGAACGAACCCAGGAAGCGCCCTCGCCGGTTAGGCTCGGTGGATAGAGGGTGGGCCTGTGGACTAAAGGGTCCCAGGTTCGATTCTGGCCTGGGGCTTGTACCTGGGTTGTAGGCTCCATCCCTGGCCCTGGTCAGGGTGCATGCAGAAGATAAGTAGTCCCCTGACACTTTCCTGAATTTCTCCAGACTCCCAAGTCCGGATTCGTGCAGTCGCCTCCTAAGCAAAGCAACCAAATCCATGTGTCTCTCTCACATCCGTGTTCCTCTCTCTGTGTCTCCCTCCTTCCCTTTGACTTTCTAAAAATCAATGGATTAGCAAACAAACAAAAACAGAACCTAGGTAGTGAGGTGGAAAGAGACTACTAGCTGCTGGTTGGCGGCAGGCTGTGGTGGACCCAGAAGGGCAGGCTGGGGGGTGTGTGGATCGATGCACATGAGCAATATGTAAGTTGAGAGGGCGGTGTAGAGTCATTGGTGGAGGGGCGCGGGCGTGGTTTGTAGGATGGCTGGAGAGGGGGTGACCAGAGGGCAGGGGAATCCATCGTGCAGCTGCAGCAGCAGTTCCGGGGGGTGGGATGAAAGCTGAGTTAGACTGGGAACATGGACACGAGAAGGAAAGGAGAAATGGGACCAAAATCACCTGAAGAACCAAGTGACCAGGACAAAAAACACCCCAGTCTTTCTGTTGCACTCTTTAAACTTGCACTCTGTAGGCTGAGAGCCGTTCGGATGATACGTCCTGTCCCATTGATTGGAGGGAATGTTAACTGGGTGGTTACAAGTGAGAATAAGGACGTTAACGCGCTGTGACTTCACGGTTAAGCTCCTCTGTTGCCAGGGACAACTCCCGGGCCTTCCACTGCTGCGTGTCATGGGCCTTTCTGGGACAGTGATTTCTCGCTGGTTCTGATTTTTTCCCCTTTTTCTTTTGAAATAGACTCTCCAGAGAAGAATTTCCAATCCATACCTTGAGCACACTTCTTCCCAGGTATGATTCTTTTCTTCCTTACTGTATTTTATGAAACAGTAATTCGCAGACCCTGATGTAGAATAGTTATCAGCTGTCCTCTGTGCTCCTGGTCATGCTGTCTCCTTCACCGGGTGACACAGCCAGAGTCAGATGAGATGTCCTGATAGCTGTTCACTAGATAGGAAAAAAGATTTCCCCATCTTCCACATCTTTTGCATGAATGCATTATCAATATGGCAGAGTTTAATACGTAATATAAACATTTTCAATTTCCTGTATAGAAACACTGTATTAAAAAAAATAGTGGGTATTTAACACTGAAAACTGGCAAGGGGAGTATTTATACTTACATTTGTCTAATAGTAGAATATCACCATATGCTAACTGGTGAGAAAAGATGAGGAGCCCCTATCATGTTGTCAACCAGTTGGGTTTTTAAAAACAACAGAAGCCTGGGAGCTTTGTGAGGACAGAGACCTCTCTGGCCTTTTCCTGTGATTACATCCCCAGCGTCATTCAACGTTTTCCTGAATGACGGAGGGACTGCATCCTGGTACCACGTCAGGACCAGTCAAGTGTCAGCTGACTTGTACCTCGCTTAGGGTGATAGTTTCTGTCATCTGACTTGTTCACGTTCTTCTTAAGTTTTAACGTGTTAAAAATAAGTCATGTTCTGTCCTCACTTTCTCATAGAGCTGTGTTTAGGAGGTGATAACAGGAAAATTAAAAATATAAGGATAGGATTGAATCACTCCCTGTTAAGTTATAATCAACGTATTATTCATTTGCTTGCTTTGAGTGAAGAAATATATTTCATAGAGGCAAAATGTTGTAGGTACAGAAAGAGTTCTCCAAGAAGCAAGGGAACAGATATGAATACCTATCCTTTGTGTATATGAATGCTCATGAGCCTTTACTTATGAAGACAGTTCATTGTCACTCGGCTCCTTCTTTAGGGCAGCACCATGCACTCGGGGGTTGGGGGTAACTATGGGGGAAGGAGGTGTATTAAAGGACACCTCCTAAGCCTCTCTGGATCTATGGAATGTCCCTTCATCCTTTAAGTACCAGACACTCATATGGGCAAATTAGAAGATTAAAAAATTTTTTATCTGCTCGTTGGAATTGCAAAGTAGAGGAAACCATGATTCTTAGAATTAACTATGAATCAGTGGAGTGACCCTTAATGCAGAGCAGACAACAGTCTGCTGTCAAATTGTTGTGGTGCAAGATGTCCACGAGACAGGGAAAAGTTAGTTTCCCATCTTCTAAGTCTTTCACATGGATGCGTTATCAATATGGCAGAGTTAACGCATAATAAAAATAGTCTTTGATTTGCCCTTAGCTAAGTTTGATAGAAAAACCATGTTTTTACTAGTAAAAACAGTGGATATTTTACACTAAAAACTTATGTAAAATGTATTATTTGTAATTATAGTTAAAGCTATTTAAATAGCTGTTAGAGTTTCATGGCATAAATGAACCAACAGCAAAAGTAAAATCAAATAGGTAGCTGTGTTTGTAGCTACGTAAGTGTCTTAAGCTTATGGATTTGGTCACCATTTTTTTAAATATATAGTATGCTCACAAATTATGGCATGATTGTTCTACATTTACAGGGGATGTTTGTTTTTTTCCACTTAGATTTATGGGGAGAATTCTTCTTGTGCAGGAAGAGCACTGAGGAATATCATTATCGTCCAGGCAGCTGATCTGATCAAGGACAGAGTGAACCTCAAGGGATTCTACAGGTAACACAGTTTTCCAACATCTTGTAAGAAACTTTCCTTATGAAAAAAAAAGTGTTAAAATCTTAAGCTTGGTCACAGGGATAGCCTGTACAGGAGCAGGAGGGGTTGGTCAGTTTGTGTTAAGTGTCCTTTTGGGTCACTGGTGATGACTTATCTCTTCTTTCAACTTAGCTAAATGTTTGCTGAGAGTTGGACTCCTGGTTCTGAATTAGGGTCTAGCATCCCCAGGTGTGGATGTGTTCCTGTGAGAGCCTCTGCTTCCTCTGAGCTGGGATAGGTTAGCATAATTTTACTGGGCGTGTCCTACATGGCGACGTCAATCAATATAGGTCCCCCTTCAGGGACCTTATCGAGGCTCTGAGAGGACTCTCAGGTCCATGGGCTGAGAGAATGGTTGCTCAGCTCTCCAGGTGGGAGTGGGAATCCCTGTGGGTGCTGTGAAGTGCTGGAGGGGCAGGTTGGCGTGGGGATGGCATTTCTCCATCTTGGCTAGTGAATAAGGGCAGGGGCACTAGAGTCAATGGGCGGGTTAGAGGCTGCTTTAAAGGACAGCTGGACCAAGATAGTAGTCACTGGGAAAGTTTAGAGCCCATATTTTTATTTTCTGGAGGTTAAAAAAAACAAAAGTTTTTTTAAAATATATTTTTATTCATTTCAGAGAGGAAGAGAGAGAGACAGAGAGAGGGGGGGTGGAGAGAAACATCAATGATGAGAGAGAATCATTGATTGGCTGCCTCCTGCACTCCTCCCACTGGGGATCAAGCCCACAACCCAGCTCTTGACCCTTCAGTCCCCAGACCAACGCTCCATCCACCAACCCAAACCGGCTAGGGCCAAAAGTTTTTTTTATTAGTCTTCCATATTTTTATGTTATGTTTAATAAAACCACACCAAACAATACCAGAAGAGAACTACAAAAGGAAAAAAACTATCGTTAATTTTTATTATTCTTTCTTATAAAAATGAAATTGTAATACCATAAAGAATAGGAAGAAAACTCAAAATAAATTACAGCAAAAAAAAAGTAGGAAAAATTCCCAGGATAAAGGTCATTTCTTTAACTAAACTTAGACATGTCTGATTTTAAAAAAAACAAACAACAACTGTATAAAGTCTTTGGGTTTAGTTATGAGTGAGCTAATAGGATTCATTAAAAAAGTTTTTATTGGAGAGAGAGAGGGAGAGAAGTTTGTTGTTCCATTATTTATGCAGTCACTGGTTGAGTCTTGTATGAGCACTGACTGGAGAGCGAACTCACAACCTGGGGTATCGGGATGATGCTCTAACCAACTGAGCTCTCCAGCAGGGTTCATGGGATTCATTTTCGCTACACGTAAGGCTGTGTATAATGTCTGTCATTGTTTTGTTTCGTTTCTTTTTGTGATCTCTATGGAGATAGATTGAAAAAAGAATGGAGAGATATACATTAGTTGGGTTCAGGGAAGGAACCATCCATCCAAGTTAGAACATACTGATGGGATGAAAATGAGGAAAAAGCAGGTGTTTTTACTATTTCAGATTCCCAGTCAATGGTCAGGCCAGAACCTCCCTTCCTTTGAAATCTAAGGCCTGATGCATGTTCTGGGTATAAAGACGAAGTGCCAGTACGGTGGCACAGAAAGGATCATTTCCGTGTGTCTGGAAGTACATTAAGGGGAAATGTTCCTTATGCACCACGTGAGAATTACTTTCAGACCTGGTCTCTGAATAGCATCGCCCCATTTACATTCGAGATTAAAGTTGTGTCTGCACTACCGTGAAATAATTGCTAAAAATGTAACAGAAGGAAACCAAGAGATAGCAAATGTTCATCTCCAGAGATGGTTAAAAGAAAGCTTTGTTATAGCAATCACATGGCCTTGTACCTAGTCACCTCCGTTTCACAGTGTTCCTCCCTAATGCGTGACTGTGATCAGGTCTGCATGTCCTCGGAACAGTCTCTGTGTCATGTCTGCGTGTCCTCGGAACAGTCTCTGTGTCAGGTCTGCGTGTCCTCGGAACAGTCCCTGTGTCAGGTCTGCGTGTCCTCGGAACAGTCTCTGTGTCAGGTCTG
>JAAGEH010000307.1:4878981-5053826 GCA_011751065.1 Lasiurus cinereus
TCCTCGGAACAGTCTCTGTGTCAGGTCTGCGTGTCCTCGGAACAGTCCCTGTGTCAGGTCTGCGTGTCCTCGGAACAGTCTCTGTGCTCAGGTCTGCACATCTTCAGAACAGTCTCTGTGCTCAGTGCAATGCCGAAAATACACCTGGAATAAGAAATGCTGTCCGTATTCAGATTGTTCCCTTTCTACTGTCTCTGTTTCCCTCCTCACCGCTCTCCTTAAATCCGGAGGGTTCGGGATTTTGACTGGATTGTTGAGGGCCTGGTCAGAAGTCAGGGGAGGACGAGGTAAATGCGGAGGCAGCTCACCTCCTTGCGAACCGCTGTCAGGGCAGTGCTGTGTTTTCCCATGGTGACTCAGCCTGACCCCCGACCCCCCAACAGAGGGACCTCTTCCCAATGACAAGGTGGAGCTGGGGGTTGGGGCTTTGGGGTCGCCAGCATCACCAGGGAGCCAGTTAGAATTGAGGACTCTCGGGCCTCACCCAGCCGTCCTGCCTCGGAATCTGCAGGTTAGCCAGATCTCTCGGGTAATGCTGAACCATGATTTTGAGGAGCCCCAATCGGAGAAATTGCTCCACCATCACCTGTGAACAAACATGCACGCCCACCCCTGCAGCCGCCTTTTGCAATCGAACAGTTTGGTTCATTCAGTAACTGTTCCAGCGCGTCCTCTCATGCTCCACACAGAAGGTTGAGGAGCTGGACTGTTCTGAGAAGAAGGATTACAAACTATACGGTGTTTAATCCGGGTGATAACTGTGCTTGGAGCAATTAGTGTGAAGGTGCTGGCTAATTGACAGAGGTGTTGCGGAATTAATTAACACTTGGAGCCTTTCACAGGATAGGTGTCCTATCCAATTAGAAGTTAATATTGGTCTAATTGACTGTTTTGTTGTGATCTGTTTTCTCATTTTGTTTAAAAAAAAACAAACATCCATTTATTTGACTGTTAATCGGCTTAATGTCTTAATGCTAACCTGCAATTAAACATGCCCGGTATTGCCTTAATTGCCTTAGCTTAGAGCATCTTACACACAGTAGCCCTGTACCAACAAACTGTGATGCATTATCAAAAGCTAGGATGTTTGATCAGATCTCTCCACAGAAAAAGCACAGTTTTTTTCTTCACTCGAGAAAATGTAGCGCCTTGTGGCATATCTTTGTATTGTTGGTTATTGTGATTTCTAGCTATTTGTGCCCATGCCAATCACAGGAGATAGGAAGTATGTTTCTGTTTTAGGAATACAAATAAAGTTTACATCTTTTGGTCCTTAAATACCAAATATAGAATGAGCATAGCCACTTACATGATCCATGATTTTTAAAAAAAATCATTTTGGTGACAGTTTCTCATAAGAGAGAGTGGGATTCACTGAAATTTCTGCAAATGAAAATCTACATTTCAGCAGCTTTCTTCTTTGGGTTTCTCATCACAGGCTCATAAAGAAGGAAAGGTAGGCATGAGATACTTCTTGTAACACCAACATTGGACAGTCTTTGAATATAGTTGTACATTTTAGGACAGATTACAGAGAATATTGTGTGTGTGTGTGTGTGTGGTTAGTAGAATTCTTCACACACACCTGCATTTGTGGGTGTTATGATCTAGGTTCCTAGTTAGATTGCTTATATCATATTAAAGAGATTCACAGTCAAATGGATTGCCCTTTGAGACAAACTCTAAGATTTAATCTCTGAAAATTAGAAAACAAAATTCTCTATCACCCACGGTGTTCCAACTTTGCCTAACCCACTTGGAATTATTTTGTTCTTATTAAAGAGACTAGATAAGCCCTGGCTGGTGTGGCTCAGCTGGCTGGGCGTCATCCCATGCGCTAGAAGGTCGCTGGTTCGATTCCAGGTCAGGGTACACGCCCAGATTGTGCACTCAATCCCAAGTAGGGGTGTCAACATAGGGGTGTGTAGGAGGCAGCCGATCAATTTTTCTTTCACATAGATGTTTCTCTCTCCTTTTCCATTCCTCTCCCCCCAAATCAATTAACTGTTTTTTAAAAAGAGATTAGAGCCGGAACCTCCGCCCAACTGGGTGTGCGCTCGATGCCCAGGACACGTGTGTCCTGCATATGTGTTTGTCACGTGACCTCACAATGGCCAACAAGTGCGCCAGGATTTGGGGGACAAAGAGCGGCCCCGTGAGCAGTTGTGGTGGGAGAGTGGTGGGTCTAGAGCAGTGGTTCTCAACCTTTCCAATGCCGCGACCCTTTAGTACAGTTCCTCACGTGGTGGTGACCCCCACCCATAAAATCATTTTCGTTGTTATTTCATAACTGTAATTTTGCTACCGTTATGAATCATAATGTAAATATTTGTGTTTTCTGATGGTCTTAGGTGACCCACAGGTTGAGAACCACTAGCAGGGTCACCTAAGACCATCGGAAAACACAGAAATTTACATTACAATTCATAACGGTAGCAAAATTACACCTATGAAGTAGCAACGAAAATAATTTTACGGTGGGGGGTCACCACAACCTGAAGACTAAAGGTTTGTGGCATTAGGAAGGTTGGGAACCACTGGTCAAGAGTATGCCCTACCCTTGCCAGCTCCTGCGCTGCCTAATTCCCTGCTGCCCCACTGCCCCGGCGGCGTGCAGTTGTGTCCACAGCAAAGCCAAGGAGGGAGTGAAGACAGAATGACCACATCAGTCTGAAAGTGGCCGGGCAGGATGGCTCAGTGGTCCAGCTCAAGAAAAAGAGACATACCCCACTGCGCAAGCTGATGAAGCCTATTGCGAGCGGCAGGGCTGGCCCATGAGACAGATTAGATTCCGGTTCGATGGCAGCCAATTAATGAAGCAGGCACCCCGGTCCCATTGGACATGGAGGATGAAGAGACCATGAATGTGTTCCAGCAGCCGATGGAGGCTCAGGGGCAGCTGGCTGACTCTTGGGGTGTGGTCGGTAGAGGGGCCAGCCCACTTTGTCACGGTCCTAGCATTTGCTGTCGAATAGTGAACACGTGACCATGCCAATCACCCGGGAGCCTGCAGGAACCAGGGACATCCACAAAAATTCCTTTCCTCTGTGACATACTGCGGGTGCCACTCAAAACTGTCTGCAGGGGCGAGTCCTTCCCTGGAACTGGTCAGCCAGTGTCCTGTCTGTTTAGGAAAATGAGTTGCAAGGTTTTGGGGGTTTGTTTTTGCTCTCATGTTTGTCTTTCTCCCTCTTACAACATTTCCCCGAAGCTTATTGTGTGAATGTCCTTTTTTATTTTAGACGGGGATCTTAATCCCCCTGCTTATTCCATTGTAGAGCGCTCACCTCACCAAAGTGGGGGTGCTTTTGTGGGCAAGTTCTGGGAGCATTGTGGGGAGACAAACTTCCACTTGCTGTTTCTTATAGGTCCACTTACTGTCCTGTAGGTTTCTTCCATGCTAAGTATTGCAAGTTTGTGAGGATATGGTAAAGTTGGAGGGAGAATACTGGAATGCTTTCTAAAAGATGAAAGAAAAATACCTGGGTCCCTCATTAGCATGGGCCAGGCCCAGGACCCCTGATAGTGTATGGGCAAAACAGGGTGCAGCAGATACTGGCTTTCCCCCTTCTTTTTCTAAAAAAGTTTTCAATTCCAGTTTATATTCAATATTATTTTGTATTAGTTGCCGGTGTCCCCTTTTAATACAGAGGACAGCAATTCCCATATTTCTCACTTGGCAGTAGTATTGTGGTCCAGATTTCTTCCAGTATTTGCTTCTGATGAATAGTTGTGGTCTTTCTATAAAAAAGTACGATCAAGTACTGCTGATGTTCTTGTGTCAAAGAGCTACTTCAGAGTGTGGTTACCAATGGGCCCCGTGCAAAGACGACTTCTTATTCTCACAGACAGTGCTCCGCTGTTTCCTGGCATTAGGATGGTTTAATTTCTGTGAAACAGTTTGGGGCCAGTACCTAGTAAACGTTCAGTTCCGCCCTTTTGTATGGAACCCCTGCTGCCTGATGGCCCTGCTCTGCCTCGTCCTGGAACCTGCTTGCCCATTTCTTGCTTGCCCAGAGTCTTGCCTTTCCTTTGTGTTGTTTTTAAAAATATATATTTTATTGATTTTTTACAGAGAGGAAGGGGGAAGATAGAAAGTTAGAAACATGGATGAGAGAAACATTGATCAGCTGTCTCCTGCACACCTCCCACCGGAGATGTGCCCGCAACCAAGGTACATGCCCTTGACCGGAATCGAACCTAGGACCTTCCATTCCACAGGCCGATGCTCTATCCACTGAGCCAAACCGGTTGGGGCTCCTTTGTGTTTTGCTGTTGGGGTGTGAATGTGGTGTCTGCTGGCTCTGCTATTTGTTCACAATTTGTACATTCTTTGTTGTCCTTTACTATTGTAAACAGTAAATATAGTTTGATAATCTGTCTCATATTAAATATTGCATTTGGGGGGGAAAAAAGGGACTAGATAAAAACCTGTAAATGGTGGAACCAAAACCCATCACCACCAACTTGAGGTACCTGTCTTTGCCAAGGCAGAAGCATTATCTTTCTATAAAGTTGTAGAATTTATAGAAAATTGTAGAAAAGATGCTAAATTCATTTTTCATTTATGCAAACTTACGTATTATGAGAACTTACTGTGTACCTGGACTGTCCTAGTTGTTGGGATTTAATAGTGAGTTATACTACATAGTCCTTGGTCTCCTGAAACTTACTCTTAAGTGAAGAAAGAAGATATTATTCAATAAGAAAAACATGTCATTATTAAATGTTAGGTGACTTGAAGAGAAAGTAGAAGAGAATTTGATTTCCAAGTCTCTCTAAGGAAGTGATATTTGAGCTAAAATCTGAAAGAGGAATGAATCAGAGGTAACATGTCATGTATTATTGAGTCAATTGTTTTTAAAAGCAAGCACATGAGAGGGATGCTGTTAAATACCAATTTTTTGGCAAATGAGAGGCCACAGTGTCTCATGTGAATGGCTTTGTTTTATGCAGGCGAAGCTGTGTTGGGTCAGAACTGGTCGACTGGCTTCTGGAACACTGTCCTTTCGTCCAGTGCAGATCCACGGCCATAGGGGTCTGGCAGCTCCTACTGGACATGGGAATTCTGTCATCAGGTTAGTAGGACATGTTTGGAAGGCACAGACTCATTATTTTATTAAGTGGCCAGACCAAAATATATTTGATATTCTAGTTACCTGGATGGACATTGGGTTTGTAGATAAATATTTGCATTCTCTCTTACTTTATAAATAAAAGTGATAGGTCATCTTTTGATTATTTCTCTCACACCTTTTGTAAAAATAATTAAATACCTGCTGATTCATAGACATCTGCCTATAGGAGTTGTTCGCGTACCTCTCCCATCCCTGTCTTCTCTACTCAAAATGCTGCTCACGATTTTTTTAAATCAGTGACATTTTTAGTTGCCCTAAATGTGATGATTTATCTTGCTGTACTTAGAATTATCATCAGAGACTGATTTTATGAGTGGAATGTGTATGCCATTTTGATTGACTAAATAATCATGAACAGTTAGACATATGACATAAAAATTAGCTGTTAAAACAGAACATAAACTTGCTGTTAACTAGAAACTAAAAAGATAGTTGATATCTCTTTTCTTTGTTGAGCCCAGGGTTTTGGAGAATAGGAGTGATACAATCTGATAAATATATATTTTCTTTAGCTCTTTTGCAGAGATGCCAGTTGGTCAATGTTGGTTGCCCACCACCCCCCTTTTTTTACTCTAGGTAATAAATATTGAGGGCCAGAGAACATAGTAAAGTTCAGAAAGGCATAACCCATGTCCCACGGTGGGAGAGTAGTTCAGATAGGGTTCGGGGTATAATCTTAGTGAGTTAACAATAACTAACACCTGATTCTCTTATTTAGAAAACGAGAGGCCCGTTGCATGAAGGGATTTATCCAATAGGCCTTCCTTCCCTGGCTGCAGGCACCAGTTTTCCTCCAGCACTGGGGACCCTGGACTTTGCTCCGTGCCACCTTCAATCTTCACTTCCGGTGTAGGGCTGCTCCTGTGGCTCCCTCCACTCTCCTTCATCTCCTCTCCCCCTTATAGCAGGCTTCCTGCCCCACGCCAACAGAGTAGCTAGGTAGCTAGGGGCAGGGCCATCACCATCTTAATTTGCATACTCACTCCTGATTAGCTTGTGGGTGAAGTGAAGTGACAGTCAATTTGCATGATTCTCTTTTATTAGTGTCAGTCATTTAGCTCTCTTTGAGCAATGTTATTGGCTTGCTTGAGAGATTCCACAAAACATTTTGTGTTAATATTTTTTGGAAAAGTTCCCAGTCCCGATTCCTCTAAAATGGTGTTTACCAACCTTGATAGTGTTAACATTTGGGGCTAGATAGTTCTTAATTGTAAGGGGTTGACCTGTACCTTGTAGAATGTGTAGTAGCATCTCTTACTTCCACCCACCAGATGTCAGTAGCACCCCCTAGCTGTGAAAACCAAGAACATCTCTAGACATTGCCAAGTGTTCCCTGGGGCGGGTACAGTCACCCTCATTGAGAACCACTGATCTAGAACTTGCCACCATGTTGTACTTGTGTTCTACTAATTAATTACATGTATCAGTCTGCTTTGGGACACTAAAGAAATACTTACTCACTGTCTTTGAATAACTACAGATTTTACCTGTCCCAAGGCAGAAAAGTGATAAAATATGTGTGAATATGCTGGTCAAAGCTTCAAATAATTAAAACAGATTGGTCGCTGGAATTGTGAACAGGAATAGACTTAGACTGTGTGATTATAGTCCCACCCCTGGTGAATGGTACTCAGTATTGCTTTCAGCTTAGTATTTGGTTTACGACTCTCTAAATAATATACTTTAAAAAAACTGATCCACACCTTTTTTCTTTCCAACAGTGGACCAGCATTTATACTTTCAGGACACCTATGTTTTCTATCAGTTTTCTTCGGATGAATGTAGCTACCTGTACTGTGAATTCGAACGAGAAGAAGAGTGGCAAAATGGTGTCAAAATGCTACTGCAGCTTGTGCCTGTCATTCGCACCAGAGCTGGCATCTGTGAACTGTAAGTGGGTGCTGTTTTGTCCTGGGTTAAATTACTCTCACGTTAAGAACACTTACTGTGTCTGGGGACTGTCCTTTGCTCCTTTGAAAGGTAGCTAGCTGTTCTAGTCCCATTTCTCAGATGCAAGTTCAGAAAGGTAAAACAAATTGCTTAAAATGAAACCAGTTATTAAGTGACAGACTTAACATTTAAATCTCAGAAGTCCCTGCCTTGCCAGCTACACCATGCTGCACTAATCTAATTATTGCTATATGAGTAGACGATCTAAATTAGAAATAAACATGATTTGGCTTGAGTTGAAAATAAAATAGTAACTCATATCTTATTCATTACTCAAGTCGTGACTTTCCTAAGAAAGAGCTCAACAGACATTTAATAAAATAATCTAGAAGCAACATTTAGCAAACTAAAACACCAGTCATAGCCCTGGCTGGTGTGTTCAGTGGTTAGAGCATCAGCTTGTGCACCGAAGGGTCTCGGGTTTGATTTCCAGTCAAGGGCACGTACCTGGCTTGCAGGTTCAATCCCCAGCCCTGGTTTGGGGTATATGTGGGAGGCAGCCAATTGATGTGTCTCTTTACCCTCCCTCCTACCCTTCCTCCCTCTCTCCCTTCCTCTCTTCTGCTCTTTCTAAAAATCAATGGAAAAAATATCCTTGGGTGATATTAAAAAATAAAACACATGAAGATACTGGGTCACTATATCATTAAAATGAATTAAAATTAACTCATTTGAGAAGGTTTGGGAAAAAAGATGTGTCATGATATGGCATTGACATGGGGGCATCATGGGGAGACAAAAACCAAGGACATCCACAAAAATTCTTTTCCTCTCTGCATATTTCAAGTGCAACTCAAAACTGTCCACACCATTAATGACAAGCTTACTTAACTATAGTGTATCACAGGCTAAAAATTTCAGTGAGTAACTTTTACGTATTTAGGTTTTAGAATACATTACCAAACTGTTGACTCTTTCAGTTAGCAAGGCAAGTGGTATTATCTTCATCTCATGGGTAAGAATGCAGGTTCTCTTAACCGACACCCATAACAAAGGTAAGTTACCCTTGTTAAAAAGAACAGGGAGATCTCTCTCTCCCATTTTTTTTTTTTTTTTGGAGGCAACCGAAATTTTTGGTGGCCTTGTTTCGGCAAGAAAAAATAAATAAATAAAGGACAGGCAGCCCTGGCTGGCGTGGCTCAGTGGTTAAAGGGTTGGCCCCAGCACTGAGGGGTCTCAGGTTCCATTCCTGATCCAGGACACATACCGGGGTTGCATGTTCGATCCCTAGCCCAGGTCACGGCACATGCGGGAGGCAACCAATCAATGTATCTCTCTCCCATTGATATTTCTCTCTTCTTCTTCTCCTTCTTCCTCCCTTCCATTCTCTCTCAAAATCAATGGAGAAAATATCCTCCTGGTGAGAATTAACAAAATGAGAAAAAATACAGTTAATATAGGCTTTTAGAAAAAGAAGTATCAGAATACTAATGAGACACTGGGCTAACGGAAAGTTTGATTGTACAGAACACATTTTATTTTAGGGACTCTACTAAATTCTCTATATCAGCGGTTTCCAACCTTCTTTTGCCCACTCCCCACCTAAGCATCTCTAAAATCCTGATGCCGCCCTGTGACATATAATTCTTATTATCAAAAAATGAACTCCTCTTCATCGGGAGGAAGCCTAAAAGACCATTAACTTGGTCTAAACAAGTTTCCAAAGTACATGGCATCCACGAAAGAGAAAAATAAAAGAACAAAAGGACAGTTGAAGTACCGAGGAAGAAATCACTAAGAAATTATTTTAAAAAATAATGATATGAAGTGATATGAAAAAAATAGCAAATAAAGTTTCAAAACATATACTGGAGTACTGAAATGCATAAATATGTCACTATATATATATATATTGTGCATGAGGCTCCTAGAACCATAAGAAATACAAAAAAAATTCACTGTTAATAACTCATTCTAGAATTGTGCCCCTTAAAAATCACGTTGCCCCCCTGTTGGGGCACGTGCCCTATGTTGGGAACCACTGCTCTATATGCATTATTTTATCTTCAGATGAATCCTGTGAGACAGTTACTACTGTTTTTCTTATTTTATAAGCGAGGAAACTGAAGCGCAGAGTCAGATAACCTGTCCAGGGACATACAAGTGTGTGGCGGGTTTAGGAGTTGAGTGTTTGACTATCTGGCCCTAATGCCCATGCTTTTAGCACCTGCTCCCGGGTTCCGAGGCGGAATGGGGGTCATTCCAGCTTCCCTTTCTGAGACGTTACAAATGGAAGCTATAAAATTGTTAGACTAATGGTTATGAATTCACCACCACTGTTTACAGAGGATCTTGCAAGGGGAAAGCGACCTTCAAACATTCACTCCCCGCTCAGCTGTCTCTGTACAGAAAGTGTTCTATAGTACAGTGTGCTTTTAACATGGGTCAGAAGTTTCCTGAGAAAAGCCGGGGAGCATTTCAATAAACTTGGACACACTTTCTAAGAAGGAGTAGCCTGCGCGTTAAGCTAGAGGTGGCTGTGCCTTGCTCTGGCTCTGGCCCACGTTGGCAGCTCTTACCGTTCCCTGTCCTGAGGGCAAGATGGAACTGGGTGCATCCCCACGGGCCCACCCAGCTGACCAGGGGCACTGGGGCAACTGAACACAGCTCGCAAGCAGGCCTCATGCTGCAGCTCCAGTCCCTTCTCCTCACTCAGCAGACTGGCATGCCAGTGGATGAGGCGGCTTGGCATAGAGGGAAGTCCTAGGTCTATTATAAGTGCTGAAAGGAAAGTGTTTTCAAAAGTGGGGGCTTAATATTTATTCCAGGTTACTTCCAGTCTTACGTCACACTGGTCCCTGAATACAAATGTCATGCCTCTAGAGTTGAGAATCCCCGTAGCGTGCTTGTCTACCAGCCAGTTTTTTATGCTGGTGTGAACGGGCGTATTTGGGAGTAGGAATTTCTCTGGGAAAATTGGGCCATTAGGAAGCTAGGGGTCTGCCTGTTCCACATCGTAAGTCCTAACTGTAAACATAAAATTACTGAACCACTGCTAGTCTCTTCTGGAGAGAGAGGACATGCATTTTTTTCCTACAGTAGAGCTATATGCTAACTGCTAAGCTATGGTAGGATGTTTTTCGGACAAACTTTGGACAGCCAGTCTGAGAATAAAGGTTATCCAGACTCGGAGTAAAGCACGGCCAGAAAAGAAGGTGCCTGGAGACATGGCCCTCTCTCAGTTGTCACAGCCCTTCCTGTGGTTTCATGCGTATGACCCTGTCATAACTCCTGCTCTAACCCGTGATCCTCCTTCCTTCGGCCCCGCCCCGCACCCACAGTTCCCTCAGGCCAGAGGTTGCTGTGCTCTCTCCTCAGCTTCTTTCTTGTCCTGTCAGATTCTACCCACCCCTCCAGGGGGAGCCCAAGTCCTACTTTCACTGCAAAACTCCCAGGATGTCTCCAGTCCCTGTCTGTCTGTCTTAGTGACTTACTGTTCTTGCTGTTTGTATCACAGTCTTTTTCCATTTCTCTGTCATCTTAGTTCTGTCCATTCAGCAGTTACCCTTTGCTTCTATCCATTCTACCCAATGCCCTCTAACGCCTGCTCGGTTCACTGATAGAGGCTGACCACTCACAAGCCAAAAGCCCGTCCCCTGGTCCTTCTGCTGACCTGTGTGATGCGAGTCCATCCAACTAACCTCTCCCAATGAGAGCAGTCAGCATCGATGCCGTTTTTCAAAGAGCTGCAGAGGATTGCTAAAATCAGACTCACGCCACGCTCAGACACATATAAAGAAGAACGAAGCTTCTTGGTTTTCTCCGAGCAGTCTGTCTGCTCCCCAATGAGCCCGAATCCTGCTGGACAGCCAGACCGAAGGAAAAGTATTACTGATCTGCTCAGTAAAGTCATCCTCCTCAAGTACATTGAAAGGCCCCTGTGGTTAGCTGCTAGCATATGGCGGTGAAAAGGCTGCCTCTCCAGCTCATACGGTGAGTGGCGTGAGCCCCAGGCCTCGAGAGGCCTCGTGGGTGGGCAGCCAGTTCCCTAGTGAGCCCCGAGGTGACCCTGGGTACTCTGCTGCCCCTGCCGTCCAGCCTGAGGCTGGTGTCAGTGGGTCTTTCTGTCCCGGCTTGCCCAGTGCCTGGGGTCCTGCCTGGCTGGCCTGCCCTCTGGGTGCCCGCTGGCATTGCTCCTGCTCCTGAGCGGGAGCTTCCACAGACATCGCATCCAGCCGCTCGGCCTCTGCCGAGACAGCCCCTCTCATTGCCTCCCAACCCGGCTTTGCCTGATTCTCGCTGCATTTTAAGAAATCCTTCCCATTCATTGTCGTTGCTGCGCTGGAGTAGTGCACTTAATTGACGCATGTGCTAGTGTTCAGACCCCTCACTAACCCACTCTAGTAGGTGACGTTTGGCCAGTGGGTTGAGGCGGATTTCTGGCATTCATGATTCCATGCTGGAGTCGGAGAAGCAGAGGGCATTGAGGCGGAGGGAACAGTGTGGGCAGGAGGCTGGGAAGACGGGTGGCATGTTGGGGCAGTGCAAGGTGCACGGTGTGACAGGAATGGGGCTGCACCCAGCAGAGCTCAGCTTTGAGAGGCGGGGAAGCGAGGCTCAGATTGGTTTCAGGGTCTGCAAATCCCCAGGGAAGCCACGCATTGCCTTTACATTGAGTAAAGAGAATGACTTAACTGTGTACAGGTCCTGCCGGAAGAAAGAAAATAATTTGTTATCTGAACTCACAGTAACATTTTTGTCTTGTGTCATGCAGAGTTTATGGTTTGTGATCGGTTTCTATGTTCAAGGAGTTCCCCTACTTGGCAAATGGAGAGCAACCGACTTAGTCGTTTTGCCCAACTGCCCTGGCAGTGACAGCAATGTTTTCAGAAAAAGAAAACAGACCAATACCACTCATGTACATAAGCACAAGAATCTTTCTCAACTAATACTAGTAGATAGAATCCAGCAATGTACAAAGATGATCATACATCGTGAAAAAAAGGAGTTTATCCCCAAAATACAAGGATGGTTCAGCATTCAAAAACCAGTGCAATTCACTGTATTCACAGTCTAAGAATAAAACGTACATGATAAACTCTATAAATGCAGATCACACTTTTTTGAGAAAAATCAAAATTCATTCATGATAAAAAATATTCTCAGATAGCTAGGAATATAAGGTAACTTCCTCAACCAGATAAGATCTATCATTTACATGATGCTTAGTGAGAAAGAATGGTCTTTCCCTATTGAGATTGGGAATAAGACTAATACTTCTCTTCTTATCGCTTCGTTCCAGTACTGGCCAGTGCAGTAAGCAAGAAAAAAGAAGTAAAAAGGTATACAGATGAGAAGAAAAAACGAAAGCTGTCTATCTTTGCAGATAACACAATTATATACATAGATAATCCCCTAGAGTCTACAAAAAAACTTACCAGAATTAATAAGTGGATTTAGCACAGTCACAGGATACAAGGTCAATTTACAAAATTCAATTGTATTTCTGTGTGTTAGGACAAAAAAAAGCCCACTATGAATCACTTAGGTGTAAATGTAAGAAAGTGTGTGCAAAAGATGCCGGCCAAATGTTTCAAAAGCCAAATGGAATAAGACAGAGAAGTGGAGGATGCATCCATGTTCACAGATTGGAGGACTCAGTATTAAGAGGGTGTTAATTCTCCCCAAACTGACCGAATCTTTCCAGTGGCCGCTGCCTCCTGACCATTGGCCTCACGTCCCTGTTCATAACAAAACCTACCTTTGGGAACATTGACCTTTAAGCAGGAGTGTCCCAGAGCTCATTCTTCAGACTTTTTCTCTCTCATCTGGGTATGCCCTCACCCAGCCTGGTATTTGATACCAATGACACAGTGATGACCTCCAACTTTATGTTCCCGTGTCCCCTTAGCACCCTCTCTACACTGGCACCTCCCACTGTCCTGTCACCTCTGCTCCCCTCATTCTCCTTGTCTTCCCTGACTGTTCCATGTCCACCTCACAGGTGGAAACAACGTGAGAAATGCATCAGCATCCTTCATGTAGGAAATGGCACTGGATGAACCCTTCCGAATTCAGGAGGTCAACCTCAAGTGGGCCATTTGTACACCTCAAACCCACCCTTTGTAGTTTTGACTTTCCTAATTAGATTTTCATTTTATGGTCTCCCGACAGGAGGAAATATGCGCGAGTAAACAAACATTTTTTTTTTTTTAGTGTTTCGCAAAAATGTTTTTTATGATGGGATTTGGCATAAGTTTTGTGTTGGGATCAAAGGTGAAGAAAGCATCCATTTATCACTTGAAATTGTTTATACAAAAATGACTCTGAAGTCAGCTGCCGGTAATCTTTGCTATTACTCATCACCCCTTCTCCCAAGAAAAGGCCAAATCCTCCCAGATTTCCATTGTTTACATGCAAGGCTTATTGCAGGTGTGGTAACAGGTCGCTTATCTTCGTCAGAGTGCGTCAGTGTTTAAGAGTAGTGCAGGAATTTTAATGAAAATTGAACTTTTAGGCCCGGTGGTGCTAGCTTTTGAATTGTAGCTGTTTAAATATTCAGGATTGATGCTAAAATCCTTAGTGTAAAATATACAAAGGAGATATCAGTAATAACTAATTTTATACAGTTTTAGGTGAATATGTAACTATATACCCCGGACTCTAATGAAACCTGTCACATTCACAATTTACTACTGATTGAGCACTTTCCTTTAGAAGCATAACTAGTAGCCTGATGCTATAAAGAAGTATCTTCCCTTAAGAAGGTTTAAGAGGTATTTATATTCATCATATTGAACACTTCAAGAAAAAACCAATTCTCATTTTCCTACCATCTCAATTTTTCCTTTTGTCATAGCATTTGCTCTGTTAAGAAAAGCAGGCCTGTCTGGAATGTAGGTGTTATGGGAGGTACAGTTAGACAGTACTTGAGTGCTGGGTCTGAGGTCCCTCTCACCCGCTTGAGGTCAGTAGGTATTGGATATGGTAGAGATCGAGTCTGTGCTCCTTGAGGAGTGTTCTCTTGAGGACTTGCTGGCAATGATTTCTTAGAGAAAAAATGCTCATATCTGGCCCAGGAAATGTTTCTGAAAGAAAAAGTCCCAGAATACTTTTCTTTGCCTGACAATCAGCAGGTGTGAAATGGATTCTGGGTTGTCCCAGGAGAATATGAATAGTGCCATTTCCTTCTCAGCTTGATGGAAGAGCCCTCCTCCTGCTCAAGACTCGTTCTTTTCCCCGGCTTCCTCGCTCTCTCTCTTGGTTGGCTCTTATCCTTCAGTAGCCACATGGTTCTCTCCATCATAATAACAAAGCAAACCCACCTTTGGTTTTATGTCTTCTAGCTACTTCTTCATCCATCTCCTTTGCTTTATAGCCAAAGTTCATGGCTCTCAGCCTAAAACCCAGATTCTTTAGCAATAACTGATGGAGCCTGACTGGGCTGGCCTTGGCTTTACCTCTGGCCATTTTTCCACTTGCATGTCTGGGTCACCCTGCCGCAGTTCCAGGGCCATACTTATCCATCAGAAACTCACTTCTCCCAAGACACCTCTGACAATCACAGACTGGGCTAAGTGACTCTCATTTGTGTTGCAGAATATCTAACGATAGGTTTTGCTAAATCTGAATATTGTGATTTTCCCCCCACATATTTTGTGCTGTATATCTCCTGTTTGTCCTGGGATCATGTTTGAAAGATTCCTATCTGGGCTCTTAACAGTGCCGGTGTCCTGGAATTTCATTAGCCCCTGGCAGGAGTTGTCTGAAGTCCATCCTAAAAATCATGTTTCTCTCAAGTTCCTCCAAACCAAACAGACCAGGACAGGTCAACATCAGCCTGGCTGTGGGTGGTTTCAGTGAGAGGTGGTGGACAGGCCTGTCTGACATCCTCTTTTCTGTAAGAATTCCGATTGGAAGACAGGTGTGTTACCTACCCCCATCGGTCCCAGTCCAGAATATCTGTTTAACCCACAGGTTAATGTGTTGTATGTATATAAGACACACTCAGAAACAAAGGAAAGCCCCTGAGATGGCAGGAGGAGCATTTTACATCAAACCTGTCTGAGGCCACATTTCTTATCTTAGATGTGTCCATCAGGTGCAGCATCAGCAGCATCGCCAGGCGCACCAGTGCTGGCTCAGCAGGCCTGGGAGGTCATGAGTGACATCTGAGCAGGACGGGCATGTGCCAGTTAGGCACAGTTTCTATCTCCTGAGCAACTTGACTGCAAATGTTTGTCTATTTTGTGGTAGTTGGGATGCGTTTAACACATTTTTTTCCTGTAGGAACAATAGTATATGTCGTGGTAGCCCTTGGCAGCCCACATATGCTATTCAATATTGAGACATAGACAGACAGAACTAGTGAATTTTAAAAATTAGATCGCATACAAAGGTACAGTGATAATCATGTTTCCACTGTGGAATACCAGGACATCAAACCCACCTTCAATTTTGAGGCACAAATGTTTTTATTAAAGAATGTTCTAGCAAATGTATTCAATTACAGTAAGTTTTCTTTGTGAAAACTTCATTGGAATGATAATCTCCAACCCATTATACTAATTCTCATGAAGACATTCTCACAAAGAGAATTCTGGGAACCTTTGCAGGAAAGCCAGTTAAATCCGAGTTGCTGGAGATACTGCTAGGATTGGCTGGTAGGAAACTATTGCCCAGATCTCGGTTCCTGCATGCTGCCTCCCAACGCTTTTTTTTTTTTAAATATATTGTATTGATTTTTTACAGAGAGGAAGGGAGAGAGATAGAAAGTCAGAAACATCAATGCGAGAGAGACATCGATTAGCCGCCTCCTGCACACCCCACAGTGGAGATGTGCCAGCAAGCAAGGTACATGCCCCCAACCGGAATCCAACCCGGGACCTTTCAGTCCACAAGCCGACGCTCTATCCACTGAGCCAAACCGGTCTCGGCACTCCCAACGCTCTTTATTGGAACTCAACCACGTTGAGCTGAGAGTTTGTGTTGAAAGACATTCTTGGGTGAGGAACTTCTGCTTCTTTCCTTTTACATTATGAATGGCATAAATGATTGTCAAACAGTTGCCTAGGTAGGGTATTGACATTAAGTCTGTGCTAATTATTTCCTAGAAAACAGATCAGGCGGTGGAGGTGGTAATTATGCTGCTGTTATTAAATATATTTTCAAAGTTACCAGATCTTTGGTATTAGGTATAAGAAAGTCAATCTTGTTGGATTTTAGTGACAAAAAAGTCATTGAAAGGAAGACCTGTTGCAGGGAGCGAGGAGAATGTATGAATGAATAACTAGAGGGAATAGTTCTTGAGTATAAGCAGGATCTTTCAGTTGACTTGATTAGTAAATAGTTAATATCTTGTGCAGCAATACTCTTGTGATGGTAATTCATTGCAGAGCATTCCTTGAAGTGTAAGGTACTCAGTAAATATGCAGGGTGGGGCAAAAGTAGGTCTACAGTAGTTCATGTGGAAAATAATGTGATGAATAATAATCCAAGGATAAATTCAGTGCTTCATGTACCCACAGCTATAAACCTACGTTTGCCCCAACCTGTCTTCAACAAATAGTTATTGAATGCCTCTCACACCAGTTTGTGTTCTAAGCGTTGGGAGTGCAACAATGAACAAAACAGAAATCTCTACTCCTACAGAGCCTACAATCTATAGGGGAGGGTAGAATTTCACAAATGAACAGATTTATGTTGGTTAAAGGTGGAAACCATTATAAGAAAAATAAAGTGGGAAATGAGGGCTATGGGCATGGGTCAGGGGAGGCTTCTGAGCAAAGAGGGGCATGATCTAACTTGCATATTCATAAGTCCACCTTGGCCCCTGGGTCCAAGTTAAGATTCTGTGGCTGGACCACAGTGGGAGCAGAGGTGGTAAGAAGTGGTCAAATAAGAGAGACACCTGGAAGCCAGTAGGATTCCAGGGTGTATGTAGTGTGGATTGTGGGTGGGCGGCTATGCTTCGGGGGAGAAGAGAGAAAAACAAGGCTGACGAGCATCTGGGAGGATGGACTTGCTATTAGTTAAGGTCAGGAAGACTGAGGGGAGGGGAGGATTTCTGTTGGTGTTTTGGTGGGAGCTGGGTAGAATGATAATATATCCAGTTTGGTAGTTATGGGGATCAGGGCAGAGGACCACAGGCTTTTGCCACTCCTGTGTCCTCTCAACTACCCTTAGAGCAGTGGTTCTCAACCTTTCTAATGCTGTGACCCTTTAATACAGTTCCTCCTGTTGTGGTGAACCCCAGCCCTAAAATTATTTTTGTTGCTACTTCATAACTGTAATTTTGCTACTGCTATGAATTGTAATGGAAATATCTGTGTTTTCCGATGGTCTTAGGCGACGCTGCTAGGTTGTGACCCACAGGTTGAGAACCACTAGCAGGATCACCTAAGACCATCGGAAAACACAGATATGTACATTACAATTCATAACAGTAGCCAAATTACAGTTGTGAAGTAGCAACGAAAATAATTTATGGATGGGGGTCACCACAACTTGAGGACCTGTATTAAAGGGTCACGGCATTAGGAAGGTTGAGAACCACTGCCTTAGATATTAACCTCTCCAACTTATAAAGATGTCTGCCCTCAGCACTAGGACTTGGGTTCTGGCTTGGGCTATTGTTAAGCAGGGACATTAAGGGGTGTGCCCACCGGGTGGGAGCTTCCTGCTGGCACAAACCCTCAGGGATGGGTCTTTCTTCCTGGGGTCACTCCCTTTCTGTCTTAAAGTCAACTTGTCGTTGCCAGTACCCGGGGATTCCAGGCTGGGATTCTGTGTTTCCCTTTCCTAGCCACTCTCGGAACTTCTCTCTTCCTCTCTTTCCCACTGAGCAATGCCTGGGAAATATGCAAGAACTGCAATCGATTCTTTGCTTTACTCTCCCTTGCCCCACCTGTTCCGTTACCTGTTTTGATCTGCTATATGACAACATTGTCTTCACTGCACTGCACTGATGTGTATTTGCATACATAAAATAATCAGAATTCATCTACATTTTAGGAAAATAGATTTGCTGGTATTTCCGGGCACTTTGGCATTGAGCCGAGGCGGGGCCCAAGTGGTGAGGAAGACAAGTGATTGAGGGTTAGCCTTCTCTCTTCCTTTCCCCTTTTCAAACTTCTACTGTTTGCCCATTCCCACCAGTTCTGCTCCCAAGACTCTCCTTCCCAGCTGGTGAGACGCAGGTGCCTGCTCGTGCCCGGGGCAGGGGGCACATTAGCAGGAAAGAAAGGGTGTTTCTGAATTCTAGAGCTCTCAGCAGGCAGGGGGATAGATGGCCCTGGCTGGTTTGGAGGCTGGAGAACTGCAGGACGAGATCTGGCTCTTAGAAAGGTAAACCCTTGTGTCTGCAGGAGATTGAGCACAAGGGGAGAAGCCAGAGACCAAGAAGCTGATCGGGTGGTTAAGATAATTTGAGCAATAGAAGGTGCAGACCTCAACTGTCAGCGAGGCTTGACCGTGGCCGTGAGGGACTGCAGGAAAGCAGAGCCTGAGGAAGGGAAGTGAGAGAGTCTGGTGTCTGGCGAGGCGGGAGGAAGGGGATGGCCACAGGGCGACCATGGAGCTGAGCTGTGAGGGGCGCAGGCAGGAGGAAGAGGAGTTCAGTGTAAGTTAGGCTGAGTTCCAAGAGCCTAAAGGTTCCCCACGTGGGTGAAAATTCCTGGAATTGCCACCCAGAGCCACAGTGAAGGCAGATGGAAAAACAAGGGGAGCGGGAGGCCGGAGAAAGCTTTGGGAGGTTCCGGGCTCACGCGGTGCTGATTGAGGTGATAAAAGTGGGACGTGGGCTGCTCTCTGGAGATCATCACCAGTTTTCCTCGGGCACATTTCCTTTAGAAACGCTGGTGCCGAGGCATGTTCTGGGCTGGGAGAATGATGACAGATAGTTTTGCTTCTGAACAGGAGACTAAATTATTTGCCACTGAACCAGCAACTGCTCAGCCATCACTCATGAAAGAGTCATTATCAGTTCCAAACACAAGGGCTCCCCGTGGAATTTTGAGTTTCTCTCAGAAGTCGGTTGAAATGGCATTCGTGACAGAATCTGTCATCCCATCAACTCACCCGGGCGTCTGCAGGGTCTGAGAGGCAGGGGACCGCAGGACCAGCCGCACCTCTCTGTGGACCCAGGCGGAGCATCGAAGCCCTTGCGATGTGCCCTGGTGTCCCGGTGCGTTTGGTGCTTCATTTCCTGACAGATCCGTCAGTCACCTCAACTTCATCATGTGAATTGGGTTTGGCGGCTGAGGTTATAAAAGCTTGCAAATCTCTCCTTCGTAGGACTTCATGTATAGGAAAACCTTTTTAAGACCCCTTTTTTTTTAATGCTTTTCTTTATTTCAGAGAGAGGGAGGGAGAAGGAGAGATAGACACATCAATGATGAGAGAGAATCATTGGTCAGCTGCCTCCTGCATGCCCCCTACTGGAGATCGAGCCCCAAATCCAGGCTTGTGCCCTGACTGGGGAATTGAACTGTGACCTCCTGGTTTCTGGATCCACTCTCAACCACTGAGCCATATTGCCTGGGCAGGGAAACCTGGTGAATAGATCATTTTAATAATAAAGCTCAGTGTTTGAAATATTCATCATCACTGTAACTTGCTTTTGGGGGAATAGGGTAAATTTTCATGCTCAGTTCCCAGTGTTTTTATGGGGTAGGCCTTTAGGTAATGGTTCAGACACTCTGCTGCATAAGTAATTAAGCTGTCACTGTTTCATACCTGCACATGCAGTGTCATACCTGCATATGCAGTTCTTATAAAGGGAGTGGTTTGTAACTCACTGCTCGGAAAGGGTATGGCTTGTTTTCTCTAAGGAAGGTTTACTAACATGTACAGAACAGGAAGCCAGTGTCAGAATTGATCTGACCAGCGTCTCTTTTCTCAAAGAGCTTCTTCGCTCCCCTGTGAGCTGGGAGCCGCCCTCCTGCCCCGCGGGCTTGCACCCCAGCTGGCCCACTGCCCTGGGCACGATTGACATCCATCACCGGACTGCCATCCCGATAATGCCGCTCCGCAGGGCGGTTACCACGCCCCTCCAGTTCCACAGGGGAGAAGGGATTGCTTGTGGAAATAGGGACCTGGGAGACAATTTATATATCTATAATTTATATATTTATATATATATATAATTTATGTATTTATATATATATAATTTTTTTTCTTTGGCCAAACCCAGAAAAAATAATGCAGTTCTATCAGGTTTGTTTTAAAAAGTAGATCAGCCAAAACCGGTTTGGCTCAGTGGATAGAGCATCATCCTGCGGACTGAAAGATCCCAGGTTTTATTCCGGTCAAGGGCATGTACCTTGGTTGCGGGCACATCCCCAGTGGTGGGTGTACAGGAGGCAGCTGATTGATGTTTCTCTCTCATCGATGTTTCTAGCTCTCTATCCCTCTCCCTTCCTCTCTGTAAAAAATCAATAAAATAGATTTTTAAAAAAACAAATAAAATTTAAAAAAAGTAGATCATTTTGTACGTTAGTACATGCGTTTGTGCAGTGAACATTTTTTCATGAATTGCATTAGAAAGGTGATTTTCCTAAACAAACTGAGCTTATACTGTGTAATCTATGTCTCTGTAGTGATTCAACTTATGCATACACTTTTTTTTTTTTTTTGGCTTTTCAACTGGGCTGTCTCTCTTAAAAAAGAACAAAGGGCTTCTTCTACTATTGTTTCCGCATAAATCCTATCCTAGTGTTAGGTCTATAATAGACCATTTCAGAATACATCTGTTTTGGCTGGAACTCAGATGTAGTGGAAAATTCATGATTCATATTTTCAAAATCTGGGTTTCCTTTAGTCTAGAGGGGATGTTAGCGCTTTACCAGCACATATTCACAGCCACTTATGCTTTGCGTATGCCTGCATCTGTTAGTCCCATGCGCCGGGATTATGTGGTGAAATCATTTGCAGAACTGCACTCCATCTTCAGGATGTAGCTGGTGTTTTGAGAAGAGGTTCATGCTGACCGAATTTGAAAGGAGCTGTAACAGAACTGAGTTCCCACAGAATATTATTTGCTTGGGGACTTTCACTGATGTATTAAACAAGAATAATTAGTCAATCAGTGAGAATGCCATGCTATTCCCCATAACTTGGTAGATGAATTGCAGTAACCAGAGCTGAAGGGTAATCCATTCTTTGTTTTTCAAAGGTCTCATCGGAAAATCGAAGACTCAGAAGAGAGCAGTGATGAAATTCTTGCGCGTCTAACGTCTGCGGTAAGGCCACGCAAGTTCCCTTCCGAGGGGTGCGGAAATAATGAACCCAGGGTTTTTGAAGGGAGGCATGTGGCAGGGATGCAGGGACATTTGCCCTGTGGCTGCTCATCATTGTTGGAGGCCCCAGTCAAGGCGGAAGGAGGCCCCGGCATGGACTCGCTCTACTTGGTGCAGCCTGTTCATCATAGATATTCCTGGTGGAAGATTCCTGGCACCTCCGGGGAGGCATAAAATCTGATTTTTTAAATCAGGCATGACTCAATCTAGGGGAAGTTGTGACCTGCTGCACAAACAAGAAAAGACTGTGTTTCATTAGGAAAAAAATAATTACCACAGCCAACAAAAGGCCAAGTTACTGGTTTTTAATGCACTAGAATGCAACATTTTCGTTGTGTTTTTTTATGCCAAGAATCAGAATTGGTATTTGGCTTGTTGGTTGAAGAAACGTTTATGCCCACCTTCCGAGAGAAAGCTAGCGTGGTCACTGGCCACGGGGCTGCAGTTTTGAAGGGCTCTGCAATCCTCCACACACAATCTTCACCCACTGGCTTGGCCTTCTAGCCTTACCCAAGCTGCTTTAATTCTGCTTTAACCCTATTATTGGAAGTTATTATTGTAATTGCTGAAAATCATGCCGGATTAGGTTACATATGTGGTTGAAACTAATCTTGTACAGTTTTACGCACCAGGTGGGTGTCTGGGCATAGCTTGAAAGTTAGAAGTAGCCTTTCCTACGCTTCTTAAACGTAGCTTAGAAAAGTAACTTTTGACTAAATACAGTGATTGGTGGTATAAAACTTCATGTGAAATGGAATTTTGACAGCAATATTAAGAAAAACTATTTAGCATGACCTTTGCAGCTTACTTTTATTTTTATATATGTTATTTTATTTATTTTATTTTTTCATCACCATTTATTCCTTCTATGCCCTCTTTCACCACCCTAACCCCTCCCCCACCATTTATCTTTTATATATATATATTTTTTAAACATATTTTATTAATTTTTCACAGAGAGGAAGGGAGAGGGATAGAAAGTCAGAAACATTGATGAGAGAGAGACATTGATCAGCCGCCTCCTGCACGCCCCCAATGTACGTGTCCCTGACCGGAATCGAACCCGGGACACCACAGTCCGCAGGCCGACACTCTATCCACTGAGCCAAACCAGTCCTGGCTATCTTTTATATTAAAGTATAATTAACACACATCATTATATTCGTTTCAACATAATGATTCAATATTTATATATATTGTGAAATGTTCACCACAATAAGTCCAGACATTTGTCACCATACATAGTTACAGGATTTTTTTTTCTTGTGATGTGAATTTTTAAGATTTATTCTCTTAGCAAGTTTCAACTGTGTAGTACGGTATTATTCACTAAAGTTACCATGCCATACAGTACATCCCCATGACTTATATATTTTATAACTGGAAGTTGTACCTTTGACTCCCTTCACCATTTTGCCCACCCCTGCTTCTGGATGGATGGATATATATATATATATATATAAAACCCCCACTCTGATCCAGGACACCCTTCAGGGTAAACCAGCTGCCCCTACTTGTGCACCAGGCCTCTTATCTAATAAAAGAGTAATATGCAAATTGACCATCACTCCAACACACAAGATGACTGCCCCCATGTGGTCAAAGATGGCTAAATCTATTTAGTCAAAAGGCCAGCCACAAGATGGCCAGCAGGGGAAGGCAGTTGGGAGGGACCAGGCCTGCAAGGGAGAGCATTTGAGGGCGATCAGGCCTGCAAGGGAAGGCAGTTAGTGGTGACCAGGCCGATAGAGGAGGGAAGTGGGGGCAACCGGGCCTGCAGGGAAGGGCAGTTGGGGGGGACCAAGGCCTGCAGGGGAGAGAAGTTGGGGGGACCAGGCATGCAGGGGAGAGAAGTTCAGGGGAGACTAGGCATGCAGGGGAGGGCAACTAGGGGTGACCAGGTCTGCAGGGGAGGGTGGTTAGGGACAATCAGGCTGGCAGGGGAGCAGTTAGGCATCAATCAGACTGTCAGGGGAGTGCATAGGGGGTGATCAGGTGGTAGGCAGAAGTGGTTAAGGGCAATCAGAAAGTCTGGCAGGCAAGCAGTTGGGAGACAGCAGTCCTAGATTGTGAGAGGGATGTCCTACTGGGATCAAGCCTAAATGGGCAGTTGGACATCCCTTGAGGGGTCCCAGATTGGAGAGGGTGCAGGCTGGGCTGAGGAACCCCACCCCCCATACACGAATTTTGTGCAATGGGCCTCTAGTAGATATATAAAAGCCTATATGACTATTACAACTGAACAAACAGAGCAACTGATCAACTAGTCACTATGACATGCACTGGCCACCAGGGGGCAGACACTCAACATGGAAGCTGTCCCTTCTTGAACAGTGTGCTGTCACAGCCAACCTCCCACTCAGGACTGGGCTAGACAGCCCCCACAGTCCCTGATCACCCGGCAGGCCTAGGGACGTGAATGAATTTCATGCACTAGGCCTCTAGTATAGATACAAAATCACATTTTCTTTATCCATTTATCTGTTGATGGACACTTCAGTTGTTTACATATCTTGTAAATAATGTTGCAGTGAACATGGGGATGCAGATGTCTTTTCTAGTTAGTGTTTTACTTTTCTTCGGATAAATTACCTAGGTATGGAAATGATAAATCACACAGTAGTTCAATTTTTAATTTTTTGAGGAACCTCCATTCTGTTTTCCATAGTGGTTGCACCAATTTACATCTCCACCAAGAGTGCCCAAGGGTTCCCTTTTCTTTCTATCCTTGCCAACACATGTACTATTTCGTGTCTTTTTGATAATAGACATTCTAACAAGATGTGCAGTGATATTTCATTGTGCTTTTGATTTGCATTTCTCTGATGATGAATGATGTTGAGCATCTTCTTGCAAACCCACGGGCCATTCTGGAAGTCATCTTTGATAGGGCTCTAGCAATCCTTCACACAAAATCTTTATCCAAGGCCTTTATTTTCTAGAAACCTCTTCTAGCATTTTAAAATATGGACCAAAGAAGAGTGCCTCATGTGTGCACAATCATTAAAATGGCACCCACCACAGCACTATGAAATAGGTGGGATATCTGTCTCAAAAATATGAAAGCTTGTGACTTTAATTTGCCCAAGATCACCCATCTAGGATGAAACAGAGCCAGGATCTAAATGCAGACTTTTCTACTTCCCAATCATGTCCTCCCAGCAATACTATTCACTGTACCGTCTTTTACAGTCATCTCTTTGTATTCAAACTTGGGAGTTCTATACGTGGCTGTCTTTTAAAAAAAAAAAATCCGCAGTCTTTAAACCCCAATCATTTATTTCTTAGTCCCAGTTTAGGTTCATAAAAAAAAAAAATTCCTGAAACTCTACCCTGGAAGAAAAGTGAGTTTTCATAGTAAAGGAACATGAGAAGACAGTACATGTTTAGAAATACTGGTAAAAATGTCTTTATAATTGAGCCAGATTTACAGTTGTTGAATTTATTCAAACATGACCGATAGAAATGGTCCAATCATGTTTCTGGTGGTTTTCAGCAAAGAGCCACCCTCCCAGGTGCCTGATGTCTGCAAACCTAAGCAATAAAACTCTCTAAGAAGTTTTCAGCTCGTGAAAAAATGACATGTAATAGAATCCTTCCATTATAGAACGTCTACAGAAACACGCTGGACATTATTATCTGGAAACCATTTCTCTGTTAGATATAGTTTCTGCCTTAGCACCTTAGCTTCATTTCTAATTTCTTCTGAACCTACAAATTGTGTTACCTTGAAAGCTTTCTCTTTTTAATTTACAGTGAGTCTCTGTTGGTCTGATAAAGATGGGGGGCTGAGACAGGCCCTTGGAGGACATAGCCTCTCAGTTCCCACTCTTGAAGGTCTGAGCATGGTTTTATTTTTAACCAGGCCTCCCTCCAGTGTTCACGACAAAAAGAGTATTCAGAATTGATAATATGACTTGTATGCATTTGTATTGCAATGCAAAACATAGGGAAGAATTTACAATGAATTGTTACTTTCAAAGCCATAATTCTTAGGATGTAAATTTAGGAAATATGTCAAATGTGGAGGCTTTGCAAAGAACTGAGAGTACTTGGGAAGCATCCAAAGACAGGAAGTAGAAACATAGATATCTTTAAAAGGAGATAAAAACTGATTCTAGACTTCCGTCTCCTGCTTCTTTAAAAACAACCTCCCAAACAATCGCTATTACAACTATTTCTCTTTCTTTTGGCTAAATTTTCATGATGGAGATTGTAGGGATAAGAAAACACAAACATCTTATCTGGACTTGAGTAAAATTCGTGGATTTTGTTCAATTGTCAAACCACCGAGCCGATGTGAGTTAGGCGAAGATGTGAATTTCATGTGTCAGATGCCTGTTTGGTGGTATGTATAAAAGGCTATAGGGCATGTGGTGTAGTACTTTGTGCTGCATGGTCCTGTGAAATGAGCCATCACTTGGATGGTGAAAGAAAACAATGTGGAGTGTCTACAATACAATGCTAAGTTGGGGTGATAGTGGTGTAGAGTGTGTGGCCAAATCTTGAGAGATGATTTATTTTTGTATTTTATTTTATTTTTTTTAATATATTTTATTAGTTTCTTATAGAGAGGAAGGGAGAGGGATAGAGAGTTAGAAACATCAATCAGCAGCCTCCTACACACCCCCTACTGGGGATGTGCCCGCAACTAAGGTGCATGCGCTTGACTGTAATCGAACCTGGGACCTTTCAGTCTGAAGGCCGTCACTCTATCCTCTGAGTCAAACCGGTTTTGGCTTGAGATGATTTAAAATTACAAATCAAGTATTCAGAATTTGGAAGAGAGGTCAGTGGGGAATGAGAGCAAATTCTAATACTCTGGGACCATGTAACTAGACACTCTTACACCTTCCCATTGCTTCTCAGAACAGATTTAGTTCATAATTTTCATCTGTTCCAGTTTCTCAGCATCTTTCTGCTCTGTCCCCTCACTCATGTTCTCTGGTTCATCCCATTTGAAGGTAGAATCCAAGCTTCTGATGCTTTTAATGGCATTTTCTAAATTCCTTCTCATGGAGTCTTTGGGTGCATTACCAGTTCTCTGAGAAATACCGCTGAGCTAAAAAATCTTACTTGCCAATCAAACCCAAGTTATAGATGAAGGTACCTGCTGTAAGTTCTAGAAAACCGTGAAGCAAATGAAGCCCTAAGAAGCAAGTAAGCCATGTTTTTGGTGAAAGCGTTAGAAAAAAAGAAACCTGCTACGGGATTTCTTTCTGTGTTTCTCTAGGAGGGAAACAAAAGAGAGGTGATTATTACTGGCTCTGCATATTGTCAACTTCACAGAAACATTTTTCCCTGCTCCGTGTCCAGAAATCGTGATGTAACACTCTCCGTGTTCACGTCTGCTGTGACCTTGTCCTCTCATGATCCTAGCATTCCTTCTAGTTAAGGTCTTGTTCTCACTCCCCCACCCCCACCTCCCTCCCTCATTTGGAACCTGCTTGACCCATGAAACGGATCTGATTTCACTTTCATTCACTAAGACCTGCCCTTAACTTGGACCTTTGATTCTTCTCCCAAGTCGTCTTTTCCTTACAGTTCTCTTGGGAAACAAGGAATCGGGTCTATTGAACAGCCCGTTGTTCTGAATTGCTGTGAGACTCAAAGACGTCAACTTTTCAAGATTTTCTCTCTTGTCCGCCATCCCCTTCCTGTGATGTGGCCAGTTCTCAGAGTTTGCTTTCACCCATTTGCAGCCCCTCTTCCTTGCCGTGTCTAATCTTTCACCTGAAACGTCAGCTATGTTCTTGAAGGATGTGTCTGTCACAGGCTGCTATTTATACCTTTTCTGCGTCCAGGAAGCACACAGCGTGTCCAGGATTTCTGTCGTTTGTACTTCTCGATGAATCTGCAAGTTGGATTTGATTCACCGGAGAATTTCTTTTTCAACAGTAGTATCTGAAGATAACAAGTGACAGCTTTTTCAATCGGAAGCTTTCCAGTTGGTACCGATTCAGCGAGCAGAAATAGCGTGGGATTGGGGTTTTGATGAATCTCAAAAAGTTAGGCTTTTAGAGACTTGCTTCAGAGAGCTGTATGCCAAGTTAGCAAGGTCTAGAAATCATCTTAGGTGAGTCAACGCGGGGAAAACCTGTCACATTTAATACAGGATGTGCACAACCCGGGGATGCTTTTCAGCACATACAGAAATAGGTATTTTTAAAACACGCACCTTTTTCCTGGCTGTCTGCCTCTTCCTTTCTGGGGAACGGAGGAACGGGGTGTAGTTAATCTCCCTTTTCTTCGCCTGTCACAGACCTGAGCGAGCATGTTTGTTCAGAGAATAAAAGTAAGTTCCTCCCCCGGGGAATGACTAACTTCTGTCTGGCTGCCACAGGATCATGAACATCTTGTTACCTTATATTTCTTATCTGGAGGGAACATAAAATTCCTGCTTGGAATCCTTCGCCTGGCTCCAGCTCTTCCAGCGGCTTAAGAGCTTCTCTGAGATTTGGAGAAGGGCCAGGTGGATTGAGTTTTTAGAGAAAGTGTCAAGTGAGACCCTAGCAGAGAGATCTAGTTTCAAGGAGCGTTTGCAAAGCACCAGCGGAATTGAGGCACATTGCTGGCGCCGTATTCCTTGTTCTTGTTTTTCATGAGAAGTCATGGAGCTCATTGGTGTCCAAAGGGCCTTGGGCTGTGGAGTGTAGGTCTCTGGGCCGATTGGAGTGCTCTTTCCCCTCCCCCCCCCAACCTATGATTATCAATACCCGAACAGACAGCTGAATGGAATATTTCTATCATTTGTCGATTAAAAAAATGCATATATGTTCTATGTCGGTTGCACATCAGAATGATTTTCTTCATCCTGGAAATAGACCTCAAATTCCAAGAATATAGATATATACACACAACTTTTTAAAATCAATTACTCAGTTATCATCTCTGCTTCCCAATAAACCTGCACCTACCCAGATTATGCAGCAATCTAATTTAACTCCAGCCTTAAAAATTCAGTAGGCAAACAGCATGTATAGTATAATAGGCAGCATGTATAGTATAATACATGCTGTTTGCCTACTGAAACGAACCCACTGGGGGGACATTTATTTAAAAAAGCATCTGTTCCGGGCACTGTAAGTGCGTAGAAGCTGTTCAAGAATAAAACGTGTCTCAACACATCTCTTGTGAAAAGAGGAAGACTGTGTGTGTGTGTGTTGTGTGGTATGTGTGTTGTGTAGGTATGCATATGTATACATATATATGTGTACTATGGCATTTGGATATCTATTCCCAATATAAAAATTATTTTGACATGCAGTACACATAGAAAATATAGATGTTTTTGATTGAATAGAAACATACTACTCAGCTGTCAGTCAGTATATTGACAGTCATGCGTTTGTGAAGTGTTACTGTGAAATTCTGTCTGAGGGATGTTAAAGGAGCTTTAAAAGAATGATCCATGAATATCTCATATTGGGCTGCTTCTTTGTGCATTTGTTTAAAATAAAACTTCTTACAGCTACTTCAATGAAATGGAATTTTGCATTCTTAAGTCAGTGTCATAGCTTTATATAGCGTGTATTCATATTGCAAAAGGATCAGGAGGCATATAAAAAAAGTAAAAAATTACTTGAATTTTTTTGATGGTGATGAAATAAGGTAGATTTTTAAATGTTTCTGTCTTTTTACTTTGTTGTAAGAATTAGAATATAATGAAATTTCACGTGACTACTGGGTAGAAATAGTGTGAAATCTATTCCTCTATTTGTAAGTGTCAGATGGTGGTAAACCTGGTGGTGAGCTGTCTTCACTGTGGATTCAACTCTGCAATTTTCTTCTTATTTACCTGACACTTGGATTGTTTTACTCAGACTTAGAGATTTTTACAATTTTTAAAAATCCCTGACTAGAAAAATGCTCATAATGAAACCACTCATAAGTAACTTCTTAACACTCCTGGTGCTTATTGCTTCCTCGGTTATTTTTCTTACGTGTATTTTTTTTATTTTTAAAAATGGCCCTTTTATTTTGTGGTCTGTACTTGTCACTTAATAAGTTTTCAGTGCTGAAAGGACCTCCTGTGACATTTATAGTGGATCTGTCGTATCCCGTTTCATGATTTACTATTTCCCCTACTTTTGAAGATTATACTTATTTGTAATCTTCTGCTCTTATAAACAGCACCGAGATGACCTTCTGTTTGGGTAAAATGGGGAAGATGTTAGTGTATTAACCTGCTGATTTCGGAAAACCACCTGAGAGCGGTAGAGGCTAAGAATGACTGATATCTGGAGTTTTTGCCTTGTGCGGGCGTTCTGCTAATGCTTTTCATGCACCATCGCACTTCAGGCTCACTCAGCACAGTACATTATCATCACAGTGAGGGGATGGAGCTTTTTAGCAGAAGTAGTCACTGAGAGTCCACTTTGTCCTGGCCAGTTTGGTTCAGTAGTTAGAGCATCAGCCCATGGATCAAAGGGTGGTGGGTTCGATTCCTGGTCAAGGCATATATCTCAGATTGGATCCCCAGCCCCTGTCAGGGCAGTCAGGGTGCATGCTTGAGGCAACTAGTCGATGTGTCTTTCTCACATCAATGTTCCTCTCTCTCTCTCTTCCCACCTTTTCCCTCCCTTCCACTCTGTCTGGAAGTTAATGGAAAAAATATCCTCGAGTGATGATTTAAAAAAAGAGAGAGTCCACTTTAATTAAAAATAACAATTTAGGATTCTTAAAACAATTTTCCACATCATCTTCACTTAACACATTGTAGTTACTGAATAGGTCTCAGCAAATGGGATTTAGGATTAGATTATAGAAGTTTTTGGAAGAATTTTATGAAATAAGACTTGACAAGTTACAGCAAATAACATTTTAATTTCTAAATGGTCAGGAGTCATTAAATTCTGGTAAACACGGATGTGTGGTTTAGCAATTGAAAACTCATTCAGACTGCTTCTGAGGGTTTCTGGCTTCATTATGTGAACCCCGGAGCGTGCAGACTCTGGTAAAGATTTTATAACAAACAAATCATTTTCCAGAACTAGACTCTATTAGCACGTTCTTGTAAGACCCTAAGAAGGAATCGTTTTTCAGGAAGGTTCTGAGGATCTGTGTTACTATTTCATGTTTGGTAGACTCGTCCCCCAAAGATGAATACCCTCTTTAGCATCTGCACATATCACATTAGAGCAGTGGTTCTCAACCTTCCTAATGCTGCGACCCTTTAAGACAGCTCCTCATGTGGTGGTGACCCCCAACCATAAAATTATTTCCGTTGCTACTTCATCACTGTGATTTTGCTACTGTTATGAACTGTAATGTAAATATCTGATATGCAGGATGTATTTTCATTGTTACAAATTGAACATAATTAAAGCATAGGGATTAATCACAAAAACAATATATAATTATATATTGTGAAATATTTATTTCTAATTACAAGTAAATGAAATTTTTTGACTTGAATCATGATGTAGCATGGGTAACAGTCTTCATATAACAACAGTAAACTACAGTGCTACACTTTGCTACACGGTCTGTTGGTTCCTAAGACCATGGGAAATATGTGTTTTTTGATGGTCTTAGGCAACCCCTGTGAAAGGGTCATTCGACCCCTAAAGGGGTTGCGACCCCCAGGTTGAGAACCACTGCATTAGAGGGTAAAAGGGGCCATCAGACATAATTAAGGCTACTCACCTCGGTTGTCTGTATGCACCCATTCGAGTCCCATGAACCTTTAAAAGCTAAGAACTTACTCTGGCAAAAGTCAAAGAGAAATGGCAGAAGAGAAGGTTAAAAAAAAATCCAAGCATGAGAAGATTAAACACAGCATTGCTGGCTCAGAGGAGGAGGAGCCCACATGCAATGACCACAGAGGCCTCTGGGAGTTCAGGGCAAGTTCCAGGTGATGCTGGAATCCTAGAATTACTTTCCAGGTTGGCATAAAATAAATGGACATTTCCCTTGCCTGCTTTAGGCCTTTGAATCTTGAGTTCTGAATCTTGTTCTCCTAGGAATTGCTCCCATGTTTGCGATTTTTATAGATAGACTTTCTAGTTGGCACAGGTCTTACTTGATCTGGATTCATCCCCATCCAGTGTTTCGAATGTAACATCCCTTTATACTTCTACAGGAGTCAACCCCCTACAGGTAGGAGACCCCTACATAGGCCATCCCTGAGATACCTGGGACCTGACTAGGGTGCTGGTTATAATAAGGCTATCGTTGAGACACCTCCCTCCAAAAAGCACAGTGAGTGGGAATAAAGGCCTGCTTTTAGGTTTTTAAGTTCCTTATGTAAGTCAGCTACGTGGACATGCATCTGCTTGGACAGAGGTTCACAGTAAAAGGATCTGATAGTTTGCAGATGATCACAAGCACAGTGTGAGTTAACAATGGAAACTGGATTACTTAGAATGGACAACCGTGTTTTTAGTAAAATTAATAGGCATATCTGTATGTATTCAAAACAAGTTTATATAAAAAGTGGGTTTTTTTTTAATATATTTTATTGATTTTTCACAGAGAGGAAGGAAGAGGGATAGAGAGTTAGAAACATCGATGAGAGAGAGAGACATCGATCAGCCGCCTCCTGCACGCCCGCAACCAAGATACATGCCCTTGACCGGAATCGAACTTGGGACCTTTCAGTCTGCAGGCCAATGCTCTATCCACTGAGCCAAACCGGTTTCGGCTATATTAAAGGTTTTAACAGTGACAACAATAAAAGTAAAGTTAATAAAAAGGCTTTTAAAATATCCCTAGTCTTGATATATTTGCATAAGCGTAAGCATATTTTGTCTTCTCAGCATGCTAAACAAACACGTCTTTGACGGGGTGACAGCAATTACTGGGGAAACAGCAATTTGTTAAATAAACTAGTAGATGGAGAACAGTGGTGTCTAGACAGATATTTATATATCTTCCTTAATTTTCCAATTATTGGTTGACATGAACAGGTATTGCAGCATTATCTGTGTGTCAGATTTGTGGCAACATTAGCGCTTCAACCAAGTAATGAACTTGGAGATAGGAAAACAGGCTTCTGCGGAACAAAGAACACCGCTGCTTGGCCGATGGGCATTCATAGGACAAGAGTCTAACGGGCACACTGCTCAGTTTGTATCTTATCTGCGAGTGCGCTGATGACTTTAAGAAGCATATTTATCTGTGTGCTTTCCCTAGAGTGGTTCAAGTCCTCGCTAACTTAAAATCTTACAGAGGTTTAAGAGTAAGTCTATTTGGGAATAAAACGGGGAAAAATACTGAGTTGTGTTCCTTCTGATATTTAATGTAGGAAGTTAGAAAATTAGTTCTGTGCTTTCACACATTTCTATCATGGTACCAAAAATGCAAATGTTTACAAAGTTAATAGATTTACTAAAAACCTTTAGGGAATGTGTGAATCGGTGATTCTATTCAAAACTAATTTGTAAGGACAGTGCTTTGGTTTGCCACTATTGGTGTGTCCTCCCCCAGATGACCTGCATTCTCTCCAGCCTCTCACTTCGTTTTCTAGGGCCTTTTTCTCCATGAGGCCTGCTCGTGTCTTCTCAGTTGGCCTTTCCCACCGAGGTGCTCCCTGGCACCCAGAGTCTGCATTTGCCTCTTTCTGTTGCATCTTGAGTCTTAGTATAGAAGCAGAACAGTTTTGTGGGCTTTCAGGGGTAGAGGCTGGAGGCATTATCGTAGTACCAGAGAGAAGAGAAGATAGAATGCTAGAAATAAGATAGGCTCTTTTTGCCTGTTAAATTTCAGGATTATTTTGTGAACAGCCCTGCTGGTTATGGAAGATGGAAAATCCAAACAATTCAACATGTTTCTGATGGGTTACCGGGGGAGAGGGGAATTTTCAAAATACGTCTGACTAGTCCTTTAATTATCCACTATACAGATATTTGCCAGAGCAAACATACCTAAATACAGATGTGTTTTGATTTATGTAGCTTTTTATATCGAATGAACTGCATTTTAAATTAAAGTTTAATTTCTTAAAAACCATCCCTACAACTTTCGTGGTATTTGAGTAGATGGTGTCTGTCAAACTGTTGTAGTAACTGAATCTTATCATTGGGTTGAGTTATAGCATCATTTAATGCCTAGAACACAGGGAGGGCCATGCTCCTTTATAGGTTAATTAAGTTAGAAGGGACCAAAGCAGTTGTCAGTTGAAATGGTCATAAGATAAAGAGGTTGAGTCTTGGGAAAACTAAGATATCTTATTGAAGAGAAGAATTATTCTCAACCCAGGATACAGCCTAGCAGCACTTAGGAAGCTTTGAAACAGCAGCAGCAAATACTGATGCCTGGACCTCCCCTCAGAGGATCTGATTTAGCTGGGGACCAAGTATAAGTACAATGGTACCTCGAGATACGAGTGCCCTAACATGCAAGATTTTTGAGATTCGCGCCATCGAGCGAGCGATTTTTGCTTTGAAATATGAGCAACATTTGAGATAGAGTAATCGCACGGATGGGCCGGCTGCACACGACCCACCAATTTACTGCGACTCGAGTGTCTCATAGTTTCCCACGCCTCAAGGTTACGGAACGAATTAAACTCGTATCTCGAGGTACCACTGTAGTTTTTTAAAGCTCCCAATTGACTCAGATGTGCAGCCAAGCTCGGGAACCTTGGAGAGGTAGATGAAACTCCCCACTACTTAAAGAAAGCATTTCTTAGTAGACTTAAGTAGTGACTACATAGCCATCTGACAAGAGGAAACATGAGAAAAAGATGAGGGAGAGGAAGGCTCACTGTAAAATTAGTAGAGGGTTACAACCCAGGATTCAGTTCTGAAATATAAAAGCTCTGGAAAGAGGAAAATCTAACCTACTGAGCATATTTTGTGGAAAATCCTGAAGCTTTTCCTAGTCTTCCTTTATCCCATTTGGTAGGAATAATCATACACTTTATTGCGTAAATACTTAAGAGTCTGACGATGAGTTGCTGCCCCAGACCTCCCTGAGGGTGTGAGGTCAGTAGAGTACCTTTCTGAAATGTATAAAAGTTTGAATTTTGAAGTCCATCTGGCCCCAGGGGTTTCAGATCACAGCAGGGAAGGGTTGTGACCGGGAAGCCGAGGTAATAAAGTCTTTCTGTGGATTAAGAACGCCTTTCTCCTAATCACCCAGGCAGCAGGTCAGCGACGGCATTAAATAAAAACAACGGCCAACTTCAGATGTGGCTCTTGGCTCTACATGTGTCCGTAAGCCTGAGCTGAGAACAGGGTTCCATTTCAGTCACAGAGAGAGAAACTCAGATGAACCAGTGACACCCAAGTAGATCACGTAGAAAATCATCAACATCCTACAAAGGAGTCTTCAGCACGACCAGCGACCCCCAATGTAATGGTCTAAAACAACATATATCTATTATTTCGTACAGTTTCTGAAAGTCAGGAATTTAGGAGCATCTCCTAGCTGGACGGTTTTTGCTCACAGTTTCTCAGGAGGTTGTCAAAATGTGGGCCCAGATGTCAGACCTCTGAAGGCTTGACTGGTGCTGGAATATGCGTGTCATTTATTTTTTAATCCAACAGGTTCCTTATTAGTACTTCATGCCCAGCAGGTGTGGCTCAGGGGTTGAACATAGACCAGGAGATCATAGTTCAATTCCCAGTCAGGGCACATTTCCAGGCTGTGGACTCAATCCCCAGTAAGAGGTGTACAGGAGGCAGCCCATCAATGATTTTCTCTAATCATTGATGTTTCTGTCTCTCTCTCCCTCTCCCTTCCTCTCTGAAATGAATAAAAATATTTTTTTTAAAGGGAAATCATAGTTTCTACTTCTGCAGTTGCTCAGAGTTTTAGTTTTTAATATAAACCTAACAGTTTCTTTGCAAAGGAGGTCTTGAGCGTGAATATATACGTCCTGAAGATTCCTGTTGAGAGGAGCTTATTAGTGAGGAGAAAGAGGTGTGCCTTCTCCTTTGATTTTCATTGTCCTCCCTGGTACCGCTTTTTCTCTCCCCTACACCCTTCCTCTGTCCTTTTAAGGCTGCCTGTGCATCGCCTCCTGAGGGTCAGGGAATGAGTGTTGATTACCCTGGGTTATACCATAAAAGGACAAGCAGGTCCCTACCATCCAGAAGACAGGCCTTAGTCATCCAGTTGGAAATGATGGAATAATGGCCAGTAGCTAGAAAAGGAAAGGAAGTTCTGTGAAGAAGCTATAGGAGCTCATAATGGAATCTTAGCTCATTGGTGACTTTGCTTTATCAGTACCAGGTGGTTTGTTTTATCTGAAGAATAACCTACCTTTGAGGTTTTGTCTAGAAACCTTTTCCATCCTGGGGTAGTGGGAGCTAGCCTACACACTGACCTGAAAGAAAACACTCTTCAATCCTCCCAGACTGTGGACATGCAGGGTATTCAGTGTCTAGAAGAAAAAGAAGAAGGAGAAGAGTAGATTCCTTCTAAATTGACCTGTACAGTGTCCGTTCTCACTGTCCCCTCTCATCACCTTCCAGTTTCCCCTCAAATGCTAGATCGGCTTCTTGTTCCCACTCCTCTTTTCTTTCCCCACCAAATCCTCAAAAAGATGTCACATCATCCAATGGTAGGAATATAATACTTTCCTTTTCTGAGCTAGTTCTGTTTCGCGCCTTATTTGCAGCCAGAGAAAGAAAAGCTGAGATCTAAGGAAGAGAATGTCAGGCATGGAATTTGGTCCTTTGTAAGCAAATGCAGCGATCCACAAGCATCGTTTTCCGCCCCTGCTTCCCTTCGGTCACTGAGCCACGGTGGGGTCTTCCTGGGGAGGTCAGAAAGTCCTTCAGCCCTGACAAGATCCCAGTGAATGTTGATGGTCCATATTTTGGCCTCACCCCCAAATATTTGTGGCGCTGTGAAGGGGCACAATCCTGAAAAGAGATGGTGACACTATAATAAAACTTGTTAACAACTTTACAATATAAAATCTGCCATAATGGACGTTTGGTCCAGTTGTTTTTTATTTGACGACCTGCACAAGTATCTGCGAAGGTTTTCCTCTGGCCACACATCGCTTGTCTCCCCCAGCCCTCTTTCCCCCTGGACGGTCTTGAACTGCGCATTTTCCTACCGTGAGCATTTTTAGAGTTCACACTTCCAGGCTAACATGCCAAGTGTCCCCTCGGGAGTTTGACCAGGAGACCGGGAGTTCACTCGCTCGCTAGCTATGACATGCACTGACATCATGGGGAGGCACAGAATATGATTGCGACCAGCAGCAGTGGCAGGGCGCTGAGGGGGCGAGGGAAGGATGAGGTGGGAAGGCAGGGGACCTGATCAGCCCCAGTCACCAGCCAGGCCTAGGGACCCTACCCATGCATGAGTTTCCTGCACCAGGCCTCTAGTTACAGTATAAGTTTCTGGAGAGAGATTTAAGGCATCAAAGAATCAGCTAAATCAAGAGTATACCCCTTTAAAAAAAATAATAATAATTCTTTATTGTTGAAAGTATTACATATGTCCTCCTTTTTCCCTCATTGAGCCCCTCTAGCTCACCCTCACTCCAGGCCTTCAGCCCTCTGTTGTCTGTGTCTGTGGGTTATGCATATATGCATACAATGTCTTTGGTTGATTATCTCCCATCCACCCACCTCTGAGATTCTGCACTCTGTTCCGTGCTTCCATGCCTCTGGATCCACTCCGTTCATCCGTTTATTTTGTTGCTTAGATGCCACATGTGAGTGCATCATATGATACCGTCTTTCTCTGACTGACTTATTTCACTTAGCATGATAAAGAACATGCCCTTTTGAATGGCACTGGGACTCGCCAGCCAGGGAAAGCAAGGCCACAGAGCAGTGCCCCGGAAGCTGCTGTCTTCCGGGTGAGGATGCCCCGGCCACCGGGAACCTGGTCCCTAGGTGGAGTCCCAGTGTCTAGCATATTGTACTACTTTTGCCTACAAGTAAATAAATACAGATTAAACTAATCTCAACATCGGATCTTCTTTAACCTTGAACTTCCATGTTCTCCCTTTAAAATTCATCATCAGGACCCTTCCAAACTCACCACCCTGCCACCACCACCACCTCCTCCTCCTCTACCTCCACAAGCTTCTAAGCTTCAAAGACTGTGTCCTGTAGGGGCATGTGCTTTTTTGTGATGGAATATTTAATTGCTGACCAACACAGATTTCCCAAAGTTAATCTTCGATACTTTTTTTTTTCCTTTGGAAGTGATGGTTGTTAACTTTTTTTTTTTTAATCTCTTCCGGAAGGCTTTTAGGAAAGGATTTAAGCACTCAAATATGTGAGGTTGAGAGACAGAGAATGAGCAAGCAAAAATCTGGACAAATAAGGGGAGTGTTACAGCACTTAGGATTTTTAAGTTTGTCTTGTCTATACCCTCTTCACTTACCCTGTGACTTGGTAGCATTTGCTTTGATGTGGCATATTTTCTGAACTGTTTATTTCAAATAAACGTTTATTGTGTTTGGACAGAGGTCCAGTTAAACCAGGGTCACCCATCTTAACTGTTGTAGAATTTCTGTATAAGCTAGCATCTTTGAGAGATAAATAATAGTTCTATCTTTGCCAACATACATGCCTATTTTAATCATTTGTTATTTGAATTATTTCTGGGTGTTTGGTAATTATATTTTTGAAGTTCTTGCCATAGTAAGTATAGCAAAATTACCAATGTTTCATGATACATACATTCTGGCAACCATCTAATTTCCTTTAAAGTAAATCACTATGATTCTTTCAGCTTGTAAGCTTAAAATATCTATGCAGAGGTTTGTCCATATTACTAAAATCAAACAAAAACCCAAAAAGTGGTAGCATATTTAGCTCTGATTGCTATAGCTCTGAATTTGGGTTACATATATATATAAACAAAGTACCGCTTTTGATACCTACGTTTTTCTTATTCTAATTGATTTTTTTCTTAATATTTTAATAGGTGCAGAGAGAGCTAGCAGCTGTCATTGCTTTGAAAGCAAAGAAGTCTGGTGAGTAGTCTTTCATGGACCTAAGGAAGGTTTTCATTCTGAGGGAATATTTTATATGTCACATGGCAGTGAGCAGCTGAGTGCACCTCAGGAAGTTTTACCATAGAATTCAGAAAAGTATCATTGTTTTTTTAAAAAAAGAATTTATCCCACCATCAAAAGAGCACAGATTGTTACATCTGGTTCTTTAAAAATTCACTGCCTTTATTTTACATTTCCAGGAAAAATGAAATTAAAGATGTGTTTAGTTCATTGCAGCCATGAAAATGTCTATATACAACACAAGAAAGCAAACACGTTGCATTGCTTGTTATAATGAGAGAGGAGAATACACGACATCAAGGTTGCCTTTTTTGAAAAAGATGTTTTCTATCTCCAAGTAGTTACTCCTGAAAGTAAGTGGGTAATGACATCTAAAAGCCAGCATCTTACGTAGGACCGAGGGCAGGGATCTGATGCCGAGTACTTGTGGGAAACAAGCGGTGGAAGTGATGTGGAAAGGCAGCTTTCAACCTCATTTTGAAGGAGAGGCTGAAATTTAATATGACATGGAGACTCACCGAGGTAGAAAAACACACGCTTAGGAAGGAGGAGTGTCAGAAGGAGGCATCCTTTGCTGTTCAGAGGGAGGAGGTCAGTGCTGAATGGAATGACAAACACACGGGAGTTAGATGCTTCTTAGATAATGGCAAACTATAATAAGACTTTTCGGGTGGAAAGACTAAGACAAAAGAAAAGAGATGACAGAATTTGAAGAAATAAGTGGGATGGAAATGTCTTAAGAACACAAGCCATACATTGATTTTTATATCTTTCTTTTTTTTCCAGTTAGAAACTCCAAGAATTTGCTTTTCTCACAGTTACTTACTGAGTCACACACATTTTAGCAGGAATTATCTGACTATATTTATACTTGGCTTGGTTGATTTGGCTGCCGGCGAGGACACAGAGCCTGGGTGCTATGAGGGTGGGAAGGAGGATGCAGAGAGCAGCAGTCTTGGCGGGAAGGTTATTGCACAGGGAGGGCAGAGTGGACGGAGCTCCTCAGTGAGCAGCATTGCACTGTGGGTATTCCCATGGGCAGAGGCCAACATGGAGAAGACATCAGTATAACAATTGCAGGAGGGAGGACTTAGAAATAAGTTGTGCTGATCTTAGTTCCTGTAATGTTAAGGAGACAGACTTATCATTTGTACGAATTGAGATGGCAGGGCCTTGGAAGATCTTTTTTTTTTTATTTCAGAAAATGTTGGGAAAATAATAAAAAAAGTCATAGTGTGTCAATGCTGGAGAAAAACAGAGCAAATCTACAGACAGGGAGGCTGGAGAAGGAGGATGCTAATTCACGCAGCGTCAGTGGGGAGTGGGGACTTTTGAGCAAAGAGCTGAAGTCGGTGAGAGGGTGAGCCCCGTGGATCCAGACAAGAGCGTTTGGGCAGAGGGTGCGATATGTGTTTGAGGAGCGGCAAGGAGGCAAGAGTGGCTGGAGCCAGATGAACAAGGTGAAGAGAGGTAGGTTTTGACAGACAGGAGGTGAAGGGAAATGAAGAGGAGTGAGGCCCACACATGTTAAACTGTGCAAAGTCGAAAGCTGGTGTGAAGTCAGCTTGGTTGTGCTTTGATGTGTTGCTACATGAAGTTAGCCTGCTTTTGTTACTTGTTTGATTTATGGAGCTTGGCATGCACACGCCGCTTTGGCAAGTTCTCAGGGACAGAGTGAAATGGTCCTCACACATACGCTAGGGATGGAGACATGAATTCATAGTGTCTCAGGACAGTAATTTTTCAGTATTCTAGAATCCCTGACTCTTTTTAGCCAGTAAATCCATAACTGCAGTTCTAGCTATTAGGCATAACCAGAAGGGCATGTAAAGATTCAGATAGAAGGAATCTATTGCACTGTTGTTTTTAACACTAAGAAACTAGAAACAATCCTTAAGCCTCCCGACTAGAGAAATGGTAAAATTGGGAGATCAGTGTAATGGAATGTTGAACAGCTTTCCAAGTTATATTTTGAAGAATTAATGTAGTAAACTGTTCAGTGGAAAAAATATATACAATAAGCATGTATTACTTCTCCTTTTCATAATAAAATAGTTTTATTTTTTTTCTTACTATTATAGGATAGCATGCCCATTGAAAAAATTTTGAGTAATGCATGAATGTATGAGGAAATGGAAAAATCATCCATCATGTCACCAACAAAGATAACCACTATTAATTTAATTTCACTTTTATTGCATTTATTGGGTGACATTGGTTAATACAATTATATAGATTTTAGTTGTACAGTTCTATAATGCATCATCTGTATATTGTATTATGTGTTCACCACCCCAAGTCAAGTCTCCTTTCATAGCCATTTATCACTCCTTTACCCTTTTCTACCTCCCCCAACCCCCATTTCTCTCTGGTAATGCACACTATTGTCTGTGTCTACGAGTTTTCCCCGCTATTACTCTTTTCTTGTATATATTTTCAGACATCTCTTTATTCATTTGTAGATATTGTATTATCACATATTAATAATATGCAGATCCCCAGGTTTTGGGTTTCTTCCCCAGAACATAAGGAAGTCAACTGATCATGCTTCTCACATCAATGTTTCTCTCTCTCTCCCTCTCTCTAAGCATAACCTCATTTAAAGATTAAAGCACACCAGCTGCAGAGGGGCACTTTCTGTGTGTGCTTATTATTGTTTTTTAAAACTATTTCTTTAAAGAAGAAGAAAAAAGCTGATAAACATCTAATAAAATGTCTTAAACTGATAGTTGGTACATCTGTGGCTTGACAGAAGGAATATGTTACATCTTGCAGTAAAACTACCCATTAGGGCCCAGGTGGTCCTGCCAGATCTATGTCTTACTGGGAAGGGTTATTAAAACAAGAATTCGTACAAAGAAAAAGTTGAGTTTTTTTTTTGTTTTTTGTTTTTGTTTTGTTTCAGCTCACCATACAAACAAAAGTGAAAGTAACAGCCAATCAATAAATTATATAAATGATTCAAGGCTCCAGCTTAGTAAAAAATCCATTTGATTGTAATCTTCTTAGAGACCATTAGGCTGTGCCTTTAAACAGTTTCTCCTCTAACTGCTAACTAGTGAATGTGAACAGCATTTAAGACATCACAAGATTTTTTTTTTTATAAATTAGCCCAGATATCCTTGTTTGTCTTTCTCCTCACTGGTTTGCTAATTCTACTGCTAATGTTGGCTAATTCGAATATTGGGAGATATGTTTCCTCCCTTTTCCAGGGAATTAATTCCCAGCCACAATGCTTTAGCTGTTATCTTTAGGTCACAGGAACCTTGTGTGTAGTGGGCTTCTACCTCTGGAGAACCTGAGACCTCGTGTTGGTAAATCTCTTTGGCAGTGTTTTTATTTCCCTCTCTCTGCTTAGCCCATGGCTATTTGGATGTTTTACAACTACATACCTAGGACATGGATGTTTGGAAAAGAAAGAAGGGTTTTCTTCCTTTATGCCCTTAAATGCCTCTGGAACCTTGGCAGAGTGATTCCAGTTTGTGTCTTGTGGGGGTAAGGGTGGGAGTAGGGAAGAGTTGTATAGGATATGCTAACCTTAGAGATTCCTTCTAGCTCTAACATTTAATCATAACAATGAATATTTTTATGCATTACCTTCATTATTCTTTTTTTTTTAATATATTCTATTGATTCTTCACAGAGAGGAAGGGAGAGAGAGAGAGAAAGTCAGAAGCATCGATGAGAGAGAGACATCAATCAGCCGCCTCCTGCATGCCCCACTGTGGAGATGTGCCAGCAAGCAAGGCACATGCCCCCAAGCGGAATCGAACCCGGGACCTTTCAGTCCGCAAGCCAACGCTCTATCCACTGAGCCAAACCAGTCTCAGCACCTTCATTATTCTTAATGCAGTTACAACCCTACGAATATTTTACACAGGACTCTTTGAGGTGCAAATGATAGGAAAGCTGGAAATCCCAGAGAAGGGATTGATTGGCACCAATATATGTTATTGTTTCTTTGACATATTAAAATATATATAACATAAAAGAGTACAAAGTGGTTTATCTGTTGCACTTAGTTTTGGCTTTTTATAAATGTATGTATTTCTTCTTTTTTAATCCTCACCTGGAGACATGCTGAGAGAGAGGGAGGGAGGGAGATCATTGATTTGAGAGAGAAACATTTATTGGTGGCCTTCCGTAACCCAGATAGATATGTGGCCTGGCCAGGAATCCAACCAGCAGCTTTCCGTGCACAGGATGACACTCAAATGGAGGCACTCCGGCCAGGCTCTACGTGTCATTTTTAATGGACGAAATGCTCTTTGTAATGGGCTAGAAAGGATAAGGGGGCATTCAGTGTCTCCTAGCCTCAGACATCCTCTTGTGTCATCATCTTGGCTGGAATCCTGTATTCAAGCTTAAGGAGGCATTTGAATGTTTGTGGGATTTCAACAACCGGGTGACTACTATTTGCATACATTGAACTCTGGGTGTCGCACATTCAAGGAGACTGTCCCTGGGTCTGGCAGTCATGGTGGGCCCACCAGGCAAGTGGAGCATCTTTTATGACCCTGGTATTCTGCTGAAACTCCCAGCTTTTAAGATCCACTGCTAGTAACAATCACCGGTCACCAATAGCACCCACTAGGAGATGTTAGCCGCGGTAAGCCCCCTTCTTAAGTGTATGTCAGATGAGGGAATGCTGACCAGAAGCTCTGTCTAAGGTTTGAGGTCTGAGATTCTCCTTCGGGGCAGAAGCATTCCAAAGGGAAGATTTTCATGTGTCTTCCTCATGAGAAATGAAATAGATCGGCTGGTTATTTTTAACAGTAGAAAAATAAGGCCTTTTGTTTTGCACATGTAGAAGGAGAAAAATAAACATTAAATGTATGGAATTGCTCTGGTTTTTAGGGTGCTCAGTTTTTTTTAGTTTTATCGATTCTTGACTAAGATGCAGGATAGACATCTGTTCTTATCAGTTTAAATTTTTATTTTTTTTATTTTTAGTTGACAGATTCTTCTTTTCATTTGCACTGTGTTGGACTTGACCCTTATGCTTTTGGAAACACATCCCTCAAGTGTAGAGGACTGCATAATACAATGGGACTTTAGAGTCGATGTTAATAATAAAATCAGGGGCCAGCAAAGAGAGACTCACATGCTAGTACAATCAGTGCTATCTCAAACTCCTTCTACCCTTTGGCTGTCTGTGATAACTTCTTATTGAAGAAAAAAAAAAAAGTAAATGCTCTTAAAAGCTATTTTTATAATTCTAATCTTTGAGTGTTTGTATCATGAATGGTTGAGCTAAAAAAAATACTAGCTTAAAATGGCAAATGTCTTTGGCTCTATTTTAAGGAATTAAGATATTGTGCTTAATTTTTAGTGTGTTACTTTCAACCACTTAACGTTGTTCTCTCTGATATTTCCACGTGGTTTGGTTTCTGCCTTTTCTTCTGCTGTGCCAGCTCCTGGGCGCCGAGCTGGCCAGCGGCCACCACTCCCAGTGTGGTCAGCAGGGACCATACTGATTGCCTTGTAACCGCACTGAATGCGGCATTTAGCGTTTGCTAACCAAGAGCAAAGAAGTAGCAAGTGTTCTCTCCTAAAATCGTCAGCCGTGTTCTGGTCTCCCTGGTGGGTCGACGGTCTCCGCTGGCAGAGAGGGCTCTGTCTGACACCAGGCCTATTGTCGAAGCCTGTAACATCCCTCCTTCTCTGGTGCCATAATAACCTCTTGTTCTAACATTTCCCGAGACCGTTCTCCCCCTGCTTGCTAACATCCCATCCACGGCTGCTGCTTAATGACCGGCAATCAATTCAGTGGTTGAAAGGTTGTGTCTTCCTTTTTTTATTGTAATGGCCTAAGACCATCACAGGCGTCTTGGAGCTATAATTCCCGGTGCCCTGTAAACTTCAGTAATGCTTGAAAATGTAAAAAAACTCCTACAACGGAGAAAATAGCAGCATCCGTAAAGGCCAGGAACAATGGAAAATGCACGCAGCAGATGCTCTGTCAATTTTCCCTAACTCTCCCACTGGGATACAAAGAAAATTGCCTTTAAAAAAAAAGATCCCAGGACGCGGTCTTTTGTAATTAGAGCTGTTAAGTCGAAATGATAAATAACCGTGCAGTGGCGGCCATGCTATGAAAGAACAGCCCTTTGCTCCGGTGGCTCCTGGGCAGCAAGAGGGCTGAGAGCATCACGTACAGGGAGTCGGTTGGCCTCCTGTAACCCTGAGGGTTGTTCGGAATTTAGAGAATTAGACAGCAACGCTAGATGACTGTCTTTTTCATCCTTCCACGTGGTTGTGGCTACGAAGATAGTCACTGAGTCTGGTGCGCCAAGGAGGCGAAGAATTATACCCACAGAGGAGCATTCTCGAGAATGAACGGTTTCAAAGCTGTGCTGCAGGGCATTTCGGTGGCTAGATGCCGGGCTGGTTAGACGAAGGTGATTATTGCTCAAAGTGGGAGTTTGTTTCTGTTTTAGAGAATCAGATGCTGCGAAGGAGAATGAGCACTGAAGGCCCCTGAACCCAGGGTTGGGGGGCCGGGGGGAGAGGCTCCCAGGCCGGGGTCTGTGTGGTCCAGGACAGTGGCTTTACATCATCCAGACTCTGACCTCTCATTGCCTGTTTTATGGGCGTGGCCATCTGGAGGACGGGTTTCCCCGGGGTGTGGAGCAGGGGCTGGGGGTGAGGCTGGAGAAAAGCATGAAAGGGAGGATCACGGTTTCAGCTTCTATCTAGCATGGCAGCTCCTGGGAACCTATTTTCTGTGAGGAAGCGAAATGAGAGTCGTGCGTGTGCCCGGTGCGTCAGTGCTGTCTCAGCTCTGCACCCAAGGTCAGATGGAAGTTAATGACCATTTGCACACCAGAGATCTGAAACCCACATTCTACTTCCTTCTCCTAATGACAGGAAAGGAGAGCAATTTATATTTAAATTGATTTAAGTTTCAAAGCATAAACACAGAGCTCTCCCCGGTACCCCCTTTCCCACAGTGAGACTTCCTGGCAGGGCTCGCCTCCCTAACAAATTAAGTCCCTTCCCATCCCAGCTCCCCGGGGTGCACGGGGGCTCCTTGGCCCCTGGAGCTCCCCTGGCCCCGCCCTGCTGGGTAGGTGGCACCCACCAGAAGCCAGCAGGGCCACCAGGGGCCCTTTCTGTCTTGATGTAGGTTTTGCCTTGGTTGAGCGGATTCACTGATTGAGGCAACGAATGGGCATCATTAACACCCTGTGGATGGGGCGGCTTCCCCTCTGAGGCCGCTGGCTCAGAGGTTCTCGGGTTCCCGAAGAAGAATCCTGGCCACAGGCTGTTTTTATAAAGTTAGGAAATTCTGCCTTCTGCTGAGCCCCCTCTCCCACCTGAATTTGGGGTCCTGGGCTGGTGGAGTCCTGGTGGAGTCGGGAACTCTGACTCCCAGGCTGGCCTGTGCTCCCTCTGGAAAGTCGCTGGCTTCCCTCATCCTGTTCCCATTTTTTTAATAAAAAGAAGAGGTCAGGCTCGGTCCTCCGCACCAATCATCTCTGCCTGTTCAATACGCAGCGTTTTTCCCAAGTAAAAGTCTTCCAAAGCCCTTCTTCTCCCACACAGATCCCCCCCCCCCTACACACACACACCCCTGGGGACGTTTCTGCTGCCCTTCGTATTGAGGGGTAAGAGCTATCGGGGGAAATCTTTGTCTCAGCCATATGACCCAGCTATTGTCCATCATTCGTCACATTAAAAGTCTAATTGTATAAACAGCCATGAAAGTGGAGCCATTCTCAATAAAACTGAGAACGACATGAACACAGTGTGTGTGGATCGAAGTATCCCTGGCCCATAACCCCAGGCCCACCTCTGGATTCAGCCAAACTCTGCAGAGGGCCTCGATGCTGTTTTCATAACAGTGAGACTGACTTCAAATACTAGTCTTTCCAGTAAGGGACCCATGAATGCTTAATATTCCATCGTTTCTAAATCAGATATTTTCCTTGAAGGTGGCTAAACAAACTGTGGTCCTAGCGATTTGCGTGTTTCTGATGGCTTGTAAAAAGGCTTCGTTTTAATACAGCGATTGCAATCTGTTTTTGGGAATGAGATTGGTGATAGAAATTTTGACCCTGGAGCCAGAGAAGGTTCGCATTGAACAACTTCTGTGTCAACAGTACCTTTTGACGTAAGTGTTTTGTTTGGAGATTAGGAAGATGGATACATACACTTAAAAATAATCCTGCCTCTCCTCTAAAGCTATATCAAAACTCCTCTCGACTAAATAAAACTGCGTTTCCCAAAGCAGTGGTCTCCAGGTCGAATTTGCAAAGCAGTTCCCTGCAGTACTTATTTGTTAGTAGTGCTAATCCCTGCCCTGCTCCCTCCCCGCCCCCCAATTAAGTGTGGATGGAGGCCCTGGCATCTGAATTATAACCACTTCACCCCCATGTGATTTAGCTGCCCACTTTCACCAACAGATGCCAAGGTCTGTGTGATTGGCAATCTCAGGGAGCCAGCTGGTGTTTTTGTTGTTGTTGTTGTTTTGTGTGTGTGTGTGTGTGTGTGTGTGTCTTTTAAAATATGCTTTTATTGATCTTTAGAGAGAGAGGAAGTGAGGGGGATAGAGAGATAGAAACACTGATGGGACAGAAATCAACAATAACCTGCCTCCTGCACGCCCCCTACTGGGGATCAAGCCAGCAACCCCAGCAAGTGCCCTGACCAGGAATCAAACTCGTGACTTCTTGGTTCATGGGTCAGTGCTCAACCACCGAGCCACACCGGCTGGGCACACCTGGTGTTTTATGAAGGGTGTGGTGCTAATGAACTAAGCAGGGTAGGAAGAATGAAAAATAGTATACTTTTGCTATTTACTCATTTATGGGACAACTGCCTAACTTCAGTGTTTCTCTACCTGAAAGGAGGTTTTCCTACGGTTATGATCACAGAATTATTACAGCGTTCTCATGGCATTGACAGTAAAGCTTTACAAAGGAAGAGAATTATTTCCAGGTTTTACTTGGTGGGCAGACTCGGAAGAAAGTGAACATTCTCACTGAGGTTTCTGTATTAAAATTAGGAGGAGGCCATGGGGGGGTGGGAGGTTAAAGGGAAGTGACTTCAACCCTGGCTCCAAATAAATGCACCTGAATGAAGCCATCTCCTTGTAAATTGTGGACAGATCCCAAGTCAATAGAACTAAAGGCTTGTCTGGTTCTCTTTTTGCCAGGAAGCGGCTAGCTTCTATTTATTGAAAAGGCAAACATTTAATAAAAGTGAAGCATTCGCTTTAAGACTTTAAGATCGATTGAGGAAGTCTACACCTTATCCTGTTATTGTTTTCGGGGAGGAGACAGGACTGACACGTTTGAGATTGGGGTTATCTTTGTAACCTCGGGAACAGATGGTGGTTTTTAGAAATGCTGCCAGCTTTCCTCCCCTCTCCCTGCAATGAGGAGCAAAGCCCGCAGGTCCCATGGCCAACTTAGTTTCATATGTTTCCGTTTTCTTCCTTTGGATTTTCAGTTTTGTTTTCATGTGTTTAAAAGACCCATTTCTAGATCTTATTTCCGAAGGTGGAGCAAAGTGCAGGACCCTCTCCTCTGTCTAAAGCAGTGGTTCTCAACCTGTGGGTCGAGACCCCTTTGGGGGTCGAACGACACTTTCACAGGGGTCGCCTAAGACCAGTGGAAAACACAGGTATTTACATTATAATTCATAACAATAGCAAAATTACAGTTATGAAGTATGGTTGGGGGTCACCACAACATGAGGAACTGTATTAAAGGGTCGCAGCATTAGAAAGGTTGAGAACCACTGGTCTAAAGGGTGCCGTATGCAGCAAACACAAACTTTTCACAGTTGGTAAGAAAGCAAGCTCCACCGAAACCGGTTTGGCTCAGTGGATAGAGTGTCGGCCTGCGGACTGAAAGGTCCCAGGTTCGATTCTGGTCAAGGGCATGTATCTTGCTTGCGGGCACATCCACCAGTAGGGGGCGTGCAGGAGGCAGCTAACCAATGTTTCTATCCCTCTCCCTTCCTCTCTGTAAAAAATCAGTAAAATATATTTTTTAAAAAGGAAAGAAAGAAAGAAAGCTCCCCCATCCTTTCTTTAGGGGGCCAAAGGGTCTCGAGAGTATTGATAAGCCCAGGCCCGGACACCTCTTGCTGACAGTGGAGATGGGTGAGGGAAGGGGGTGGGCATTGTCTCAGCAGCCTGTGGTCCCAGGAAGTGGTGTAACTACCCTGTCTGGTCTGGAAGGGGCAGCTTCCATCATCAGGCCTCAGGGGGCGGGAGAGGCACACCCAGGCTGTGGGCTCAGCCCCTGGGACCTCAGACCCCAGTCCTCTCAGCGTTGTCACTGAGATTAACAGAGGTCGTCAAACTCAGGCATAACATGTGTACCCCAAATCCAAGTTATTGAAGCTGCTTCATTTAGCTGGTAATGCCAGGCCTGCACGAGTCAAACTAATTCCAGGTTAGTCCTATAACCAACCGGACAGTCTCATCAAAAGATCCCGCTGATTTAATGGTCCAGGCCCCTCCCAGGGCATTTCCCTGGGGCCTGCCCTAATGCAGTTTTAGTACCTGGGTATTTCAGGAAGAAAGCATGTCATCTGGAAATCCAAAACACACGTCCTTTCACTGATGTGAGCGGAAATAGCGGCTCAGAGCCTTGGGCGATGATATGAGAAATAGCTCTGGCTAAGAGCCAGTGTGGCGGCGTAACTCTTTCCCCAAACGCATTTGGCTTCGCTCGTTATCTGCTGAGCGTATAAGATTGTTTTGTCTTGTGAGCCATTCAGGGCTTGGTCTGATTCTCAGAAACGGCCGGGGGACCGGTCCTCGGGTTATTCACGCCCGCAGTGCAGAAGGGAACGAGAGGTCCTCATTCCCAACAGCCGGGCTGTCCGTGGTCCTCCCCGGCTGCTCCCCCTGCCAGCGAGCATCGGTTTGGCGGCTCCTGACTTTAACTGCTCTGGGGGGAGATGGTCTGCTCGGCGGGAGGCTCCGGCCGGGGCCTGGTTTAAATCCTCCTTTCGGGATCTCCCCGTCCCTGGCACGTGAGGTCGCTGGAGCCCACCGTGGCCTGGGCTCCCCTGGGCTCTGCAGGGGTGGTGCCCGTGCTAGTCCCTGCTGCCCCTTAGGACTTGCAGGGGCAGTCCAAGACCCATCTCAGCGGGGTCGGGCTCTCTGGGACTTCCCAGCAGTCACCCCCCTCCCATACTGCCCCTGGCTGGGGCTGTGAACTGTCACAGGCTCCAGCCAGCCTCTCCCTCTTGATGAGAGTTGGCTGCTTTGCTGGCCTTTGTCTCCAGGGCAAGTAAAAAAAAAAAAAAATGCTGGAGCCCTAACCGGTTTGGCTCAGTGGATAGAGCATCAGCCTGTGGACTAAAGGGTATCAGGTTCGATTTCAGTCAAGGGCACGTACCTTGGCTGCAGGCACATCCCCAATAAGGGATGTACAGGAGGTAGCTGATGGATGTTTCTCTCTCATCGATGTTTCTAACTCTCTATCCCTCTCCCTTTTTTTTCTGTAAAAAAATCAATAAAGTATATTAAAACAAAACCAAAAAAAACAATGTTTGATTCGTTGCAAACTTCCCATGCTGGGAGAGAAAAGCAGCTCAGGAAGAAGCGGCTGACCTGGCCTACCCCGCCTTAACCGTGCTCACTGCTGATCTGTTGTGAGTGTGCTGGTGCAGCCCCATCCCTTTCCCCCCTCCCCCTCCTCCCCTCCCCACCCTCCACCCCCGCCCCGGGAGCTGGGGCCGACTTCCAGGCAGTCTCCTCTGGGTGCCACGGCTCAGTCTGGGCCTGAACCTCCACTCCTGGCCTCAGAGCCTTCACCCAACCCAGCCCAACCAGGAAGATGGGGTCCGGGGTCCGTGGCTCGGACCTCCCATCTCTGCTGCCTCTTTACTCATCTCCCCCTGAGGTCCACTTGGAGCGACCTGGGGACCGCCTTGAGCTGTCCCAACTGCCTCCTGAGGGGACACCCTGGCTCAGCTCTCCCCGGAGAGCGGCACAGAGATCAGAGCCTCCCAGAGCTGGCTCCTGATGTGCGGAGGGAAGGAACGTCATTTGACAGCTCTTGCCCTTTCAAGCCTGTCTTGCTACCATGTTCTGCCTGGGGTGTCGGAATACAAAGTGTAATGACTGTTTTTGCGCCCCCTGTCTTCCGTTCGGCCCCGGAGGAGGTGGGCCGGTTAGGAAGATGCTCCCATACACAGATGAAAGGCAGAAGTAAGAAGCACGGCACCGTGTTCCGTACTGTAAAGCCGCTCCTTGACTGAGCACGTTCAAGGCCAGTGCTTATCATCACTCCCTCTGGCAAGTAATAAAGTTGAAGTTTGGTGAGTTGACGTAACCTGACAAAGCTCAAATACTAGAAATAGTGTAGGAAGGATGGAAGGATGCCAGATGTGTAACAAAAGGAAATTCCTTTACGGTCTAGCAGGTCGGTTTTAGATGAGGGTTCAGGGAAATTTTCAAATCTTTCCTGGTCTCCTCTTGGGCCGCCCCCCTCCATTGATTGATTGACTGACTGACTGAATCAATCCTTTGCTAGTGGTTGCAAACACAAGGCCTCTCAGGGAGTTCTTGGTGGTTCCTCTGCCAGGAATCCCGCTGACATGTCAGGGGAAGATGTAGCAGTAGAACTGCTGAAAATTCAAACAAAAAATCTGAAGAGCATCGTTTGAGTGGCAGAAGTTGTAATGTTATTTTTAAATGTAGATGCTCGCCTACCATAAAACCTTACTTGACAGGGGGGTTGGTGCAGACTTGACCTGCTGTGTGTAGACCTGACCTGCTATGTGTAGACCTGACCTGCTGTGTGCACTGCTGATCTGCTGTGTGTAGACCTGACCTGCTTTGTGTAGACCTGACCTACTGTGTGTAGACCTGACCTGCTGTGTTTTCTGGTTTGCAGTCCCGAGGCAGATTCGTGTAGCTGTGAAAACCAAATCCACAGACTTGGGTTCAGTTCTGCCATAGCCACTTGCTTCCAGAGGCTCATTTTTATTCTATAAAAGGAGCTAATGGCCCTGGCAGGAGTATCTCAGTGGTTAGACAATTAGTCTGTACACCAGAGGGTCTTAGGTGTGATTCTTGGTCAAGGGCACATGCCTGGGTTGCAGACTGGATCCCCAGGGAATAGTCAGGGCACATGCAGGAGGTAACCAATCCATGTGTCTCTTTCACATTGATGATTCTCTCTCTCTCTCTATCTCTCTTCCCCTCCCCACCCTCTCCCTCTTCCCTTTTCCCCTCCAGTTCCTTCCACTCTCTCAGGAAAAAAACAGGTGGGAAAATATCCTCAGGTGAGGATTAACAGCACCATCACAAAAGGAGCTGATGGCACATAGCTTTGGGGCTTGTTTGTTTTTTTGAGGGGGGCGGGGGCAGCTGAGGGGTTAGGAGCGTTAAATGAGATGGCAGAGAGCACACAGTCTCAGTTGGCACATGTAGTCAGGGTCAGACATCACTGCTCTTCACCCCTGAGTTAACATGGTTTAAATGTGGATTCCTGAGAGAGAGCATCTGGAGGAGCAGCGGGCCCGGGGCCTGTTTAAATGCAGGCCTGCGGGCGCGGGTATCGCTGCTGCTCGTCTTTACTGTGTGACCTCGGCACACGGACCTGAACCTGCCCTGTCGCCAGGACATCCTGGAGAGGCACTTAGACGACGAGAGCTTTTCTGTTTCTTAGTAAAAAACACTGAAGAAAAATGATAGCTAAGCTGAACCTGATTTTTTTTAAAATTGAGATTTTATTTGAGTTGGATCAAGTACAAGCCATGTTTGCATTAAAAGGGAACTTGCTGGGGGTTTTTCTGGTGCGTTTCCTTATAAGAAGGACAAACAAATGGGCTATCTGGGACAAGTACGGATTAGCTCTTTGTTGTGCTGGCCTGCAGAGCACATATTTCTGGTCTAATGAAAAGAATTGATACAGGATGCACATTATCACTGTGCTCTGTTGACTAACTCTTTCATGGACTGGACATGTGTTAGATTTGAAAACCTGTTAGGAAGTGGAAGGAGCCGAAACTGGTTTGGCTCGGTAGATAGAGCTTCGGCCTGCGGACTGAAAGGTCCCAGGTTCCATCAAGGGCATGTACCTTGGTTGAGGGCACATCCCCAGTAGGGGGCGTGCAGGAGGCAGCTGATCGATGTTTCTCTCTCATCGATGTCTCTCCCTCATTGATGTTTCTAACTCTTTATCCCTCTCCTTTCCTCTCTGTAAAAAAAAATCAATAAAATATATTTTTAAAAAAAAGAACTGGAAGGAAAGGGAGCTGGCCTGCGGTGGGGGTGTGGGGGTGGGGTGGGGTGTGATTCTCTATAAGAGAGAGAGACATGGAACTGAAAAGGAATTCTGTCTGCCTCTGGGGCATGGATCCTGCGGTGGGTCAGCGGCTGGGGGAAGGCAGCCAGGCCGCTCTCAGTGGCTCGGGCTGCCTCCAGCCACGTGTGCAGGGCGTGGGAAATCTGGTGCGGGGGAGGTAGGTGGGGGGTTGGCAGTTTTTCAGCTACCTCTGATGTTGATCTTCTCATGACAAGTTCTTTATGTCGCCTGGGTGCTGTGAATCTTCAGAACATCAGCACACCTGTATTCACATGTTAATAAAAGTACTACGTCTCTTTCGGGCAGCGGACATTGCTTTTCGCTCTGAAAAGCCATGTTTTATGGAGCAGGGCGAGCATTGGAAGGGGAAGGGGCATGTAAGATGAGTAGGTCAGGGTGGCTCTAATTTTCCAAGAGACTGAAGGCCTAGTAGGAAATTCAAGTCAGTTCTTAGACCAGTGGTTCTCAACCTTTCTAATGCCACGACCCTTTAATACAGTTCCTCATGTTGTGATCCCCAACCATAAAATTATTTTTGTTGCTACTTCATAACTGTAATTTTGCAACTGTTATGAATCGTAACTGTGTTTTCCACTGGTCTTAGGTGACCCCTTTGAAAGTGTTGTTCGACCCCCAAAGGGGTCTCGACCCACAGGTTGAGAACCACTGTCTTAGACTGTTTACAGCAAACCTCCTGGTTTTTGTCTTTTCAGTCTCACTGCTGTTCAGTTCAATGTATTTATTTTTAAATGTATCTTTATTGGAAAGTATTACGGATGTCCCCGTTTTTTTCCCCTTGACACCCCCCCCCCCCCCGCTTCACCCTGCTCCCTCCTGTTTTCCAGGCCTTCCCCACCCTATTGTCTGTCCATGGGTTATGCATGTAAGTATATACGTTCTTCGGTTAAACTCTTCCCACCCCTCCTGCCCATCCCATTCCTCCCCTTGGAAGTTAGTTTAAATTTTCATAGCATGCCAAAACCGGTTTGGCTCAGTGGATAGAGCGTCGGCCTGCAGAGTGAAGGGTCCCAGGTTTGATTCCGGTCAAGGGCATGTACCTTGGTTGAGGGCACATCCCCAGTGCGGAGGCGTGCAGGAGGCAGCTGATCAATGTCTCTCTCTCATCGATGTTTCTAACTCTCTATCCCTCTCCTTTCCTCTCTGTAAAAAATCAATAAAATCGATTTTTAAAAAATGTCATAGAATATTGGAGCAGATAAAGAATAAGACCCGGGCATTTGGCGCTTTCCTCTGCTGACTTCCTCTTCCCGTGTCGTCCTGGGCAAGCTATTTCACATCCCTCCGCCGCCGTGTTCTCATCTATAAAATGAGGATAGCACAATAGCACTAGGAATCCGACGAAGGAAAAGGCCAACCATGCACCTGTCCTGAAACATCACTGGGAAGGAAACATCCACTTGGGGATAACAGGTGTATGACCCCATTTATTTAACTTGACTTCTGTCTGAAATAAAGACCATACCTGTTCGCGGCATCTGGGGATGGAGTCTGAGCCCGGATGGTCCGGCCTTCCAGGCCTGCTGAGCTTCACAGCCTGAGTGGTGGCCAGTGTTTCTTAATAAAGTGAGGACCCCCCGGTGTTGAGGTGCTCAACTTGTGCACCCCTGGGCGAGTCCCTCCTGCACCCGCCGAGCTCCCTGGGTGCGTCCCGGGTTCCTTCACTGGGGAGAGACCGCCGTCTGGAGGTGAGGGTGCCACCATCGGACTGGCCTTTGGAAGCAGAGCCCGGGCACCTGGGGACAATGAATGGATTGAGGAGAGGCTTGCCAGTGACCGGGTGAGGTCATGAGCTGAGCCTGTGGCGGGGAGGACGGGAATGAGACACCTCCGAGGTGGGAGTGACAGGGTTTAGGGGGAGATTTATGCCAGGCCTGAGGAAGAGGAAAAACTGGCCATGCCCGGGGGGAATCTCACCTGAAACACACGCCCAGAGGAGGAGGAGGAGGCGTGTGGGCACCCTCGCAGGTGCTGCGTGGATGCCAGGCCGTGGTGGGAAACAGGTGGCTCTTTCCTGAGGACAGGGCCTGTGCCCCTGGCCTCGTCACGGCAGCTCACACAGGGCAGCCACGGCTGGGCTGCGAAAGGAACACACTCAGCATGTCACTGGAGATGTGCGCCGGGGACCGAGGAAGAGATGGAGACGCAGATTTGGGCATCGCCCAAATGGTGCAAGGTGACACCCCGGGCACCGATAAGATCACCTGGAAAGAGAACCTGCGGGAAGCTTGCGTCTTTAGAGCGTTCACGGATGATAAGGACCCAGGAAAGAGAGTTTAAAAACAATGGTCTCACATTCAGCTGACAGGCTGGAACAGACTGGGGCCGAGGAAAGATGGTGGGGACGGAGATAACGTGGTCGGAGGTCAGCTTTCAAAGGAAGGTCCAACGGCCCTGGGCGCACCAGGTTCTGATACTCTGTGGCTCGTCTCCACGGGGAACTCGGGCCGCTGCTTTTCAGATTTTAACGCCAAGAGAGAGTCATAAGGTGAAGGGTGCAACTGCTGTTTTTTCCCTTTTTTTTTCTTCTAATTCTCACTCAAGGATATTTTTTCCATTGACTTTTAGAGAGAGTGAAAGGGAGGGAGATGGGAGAGGAGAGAGAAAGAGAGAGGGAGGGAGAGAGAGAGATCTATGTGAGAGAGAAATGTCAATTGGTTGTCTCCTGCACATGCCCCAACAGGGGCTGGGGATCAAACTTGCAACCCAGGTATCTGCCCCTAAGCAGGAATCTTCAAGCCCAGGACCCTTCGGTGGGTGGGCCAATGCTCTCACCAGCCAGGGTTCCCTTGCTTTTTTTTTTTTTTAATATATTTTATTGATTTTTTTTTACAGAGAGGAAGGGAGAGAGACAGAGAGTCAGAAACATCCATGAGGCATCGATCAGCTGCCATCTGCACACCCCCCACTGGGGATGTGCCCGCCACCAAGGCACATGCCCCTGACCGGAATCGAACCCCGGGACCCTTCAGTCCGCAGGCCGATGCTCCATCCACTGAGCCAAACCGGTTTGGGCTCCCTTACGTTTTAAAGAACAGAAAAGATGTGAGCGTTTTGAAGCGCTTGTGGTTATATTCCTGGTAGCCAACATCGATTACCTTCTATCAACGTTTCCTGCCGCCTGCTCGTTTTTATGTCATCCCAGGGGAGGTACCGCCTGCTGAACGTGGGTGGGTGGGGTGTTGCGGAGGGACTTCCTAACACAAATATTATGGCCCTTCTCCGGGAATGGTACAAACAAATAGCTGGTGTTTAGATAACGAGGAGCTGGGTCCTGCCGCTGTGGCCCAGAGACACCTCTGTGTTTTCCTGGCACTACGGTGTCCACACCCATAGGACAGGCGGAAGAGCTGACGCGTCCACCTTTGCTAGACGCACTGGTGGCGAGGCATTGGTTTGGAAAGTGTTTCATATTCTTCCTATTGCATTCTGTTCTCTTTCATGACAGACATGAACAGAAGCACAGGTCCTACCCTCGCTGGTTTGGAGAGAGCGTCAGCCCACAGAGTAAAGGGTCCCTCCCGGGTTCAAGGGCACGTACCTCGGTTGCAGGCTCCACCCCTGGTGGGAGGCAACCCATCAGTGTGCCCTCTCACATCATGGTTTCTCTCGGTGTGTCTCTCCCTTTCTTTCTACTCTCTCTAACAACCACCGAAGAAATATCCTCGGGGGAGGATTAACCAAAGAAAAAAGAAACGCAGGTCCACACCAATGGATGTGCAGTTGGACCAGCACTGTTGTGCTCCGTGCTGGAGCAGGCAGACTTGACTGCCACCGATACACACACATTTTCTGTGGGGGACGGGGTCTCATCTCTAGACTGGGGGCGTTACCTGCCCGACCCGGGAACCTCAGATGAGACCCCCTGACGGAAGAGCTTTCTCCCTGTAAATGCCACATAGACGTTAAAGTATTGACAAAACTTTAATTCTTGAACAAAATACTCAACAGTTATTTTCCTTGACCGTGTTTGCTGATTTCTCACATTGAGACGCGAAATGCTAACTGTCTGTCTGTTGAGAAATTTTGGGTTGGTTTGTAAATTAAAAATAACTAATAGCTTCGGTTGATTTTGAAAGTAATAATTTCAATGATTGACAACTGTAGTCACCCCAGTGATTCATAGTCATCGTGTGCCTCCTTGTTAGTGTGGCTCCTACTTGTACAAAATTGATCAGAGGGAATTGAATAAGCATCGTTTTGAAAGGACATTGGTCCCCTTTGCGTTAAAATGATATTATTAGTGGGGTTACTAGGAGCGTTTTCTTAGGTATCGCTCTAGTCAGTGGAAGGGAGAAAATACCTGTTGTCCTCAAGGCAACGAGAAAGCGATATCGGGTGATCGGCTGACTTACAAACAGGGGCACTTAAACGCAGTGCCCTTCTGTGAATTAGAGCTAATTAGCCCACAGACACTCCTAGCTCTCATGTGGGCTCTCACTTTCACTCTTCGAAATGACTGTATGTGCTTTCTGATCTTGTGCTTGTGACTTTCGTGTTTTCAAAGGCCTTTGCTTGTCTTCAGACCCCGTGTGTTGGGAGATAAGGAAATGGTTTGTGTTGGCAGAGCTGGGCTCCGAGCCGCCCTGGTCCCGGGAGCTGTCATTCCTGTGGACGTGTTACCCTGGAGGGAACTGTCCCAGAGTCAATATTTGCAGAGGAAGTCTCTCCCAGCCCACTCTCGCTCTGATCAGATAAAAGAAGAAAACTCAGCTCGGAAATCTAAACAACTGCTTCCTCCCCCTCCCATCCCGTGAGCCGCACCAGTAGGAGACGTGAAGAGAGAAACTGCCTCCATCATTATTCCTTAACATTAATCTTCGTACTAAAGGGTCATAGAGCGCTCCCTTCTAGCTGACTGGGTATTTCGTACATGAGACTTCCTGGGGGAAATCGTAAACCCTTAAAAGGGCCACTATAAATTAAATTTTTGTTCTCAACTAGTATATATGAACCACTATCTAAAATGCAATTTTGGAGTCATAATTTTTCAGTATTTCCAAGAAAATGATGTTGCCTCGGTGTTGGAAGAGACTGGGATCTTTTCTTCGTGACAAGGGCGCTGTGGCGAGAGTCCACCAGCCCTTGGAGAGTCCCTCTATGGTGCTGATTGACAGCCATTGCTGAGTTCCCTTAACTTGCTGTGTGTCTGATTTTTGCTCTGTTAACCAAAGAGTAACGCAGGGCAACAGATATTGAGGTCTTCAAAGATGTGACCAAAAGAATGCAGCGCTGTTAGTGGGGAGAAGCTGGAACTATAGGACTGGATTTTTCCCCCAAATAGGCTTTGGTGCTAATCTCTTTCCCTTGGATTCTCTTTACGTGTATTGAGAATTTGGTCTAGCCCTGGCTGGTGTTGTCAGTGGTTAGAGCATTGGCACGGGCACCAAACGGTCATGAATTCAATTCCCCATCAAGGGCACATCACATACCTGGGTTACAGGTTCACTCCTCACTTTCCGCCCCCAGTTGGAGTGTATGCAGGAGGCAACCAGTTCATGTGTCTCTCTCACCTCTTGTTCTCTCTCTTCCTCTCCCTCTCCCTTCCTCTCCCTCTCCCTCTCCCTCTCCCTCTCCCTCTCCCTCTTCTTCTTCCCCCTTTCCCCCTTCCCTTTTCCCCTCCCTGAGGATTAACAAAATAAATAAATAAATAATTTTGCCTAAAACTCAAAAGACGGTGTTTTTAACTCTCAGTTCTGATGTTCTTATCGTTGTTCTGCAAGTCCCATTTCTTCGTATAATAAAGTCAGGAAAAGAGATGCCTCTACCCCAGAGCATTGTTGTTTCAAAAACATAATCTTAATAGGTTATAACAAATCTAAAATTTAATTTTCTTAACTTTCATTGGCACTTAAATTTGAAGGCACAAAAATTGAAATGAAGCATACATTAAATGCCAAGGGGTTCTTGGTACTTCCTGTGGATGAAGTTGTCTCACATGGGGTATCGCCTCAGATTGCCCCACTCCCCACCCCTGAAGAAAATTGCTCCCCATTATGGGATGAGGAAAGAATTCTTACCTTAGTTCAATCAACTAGGTGGAGTTCCTTACTTCTCCAGCCCATTGCATTTTTAAGTGGATTTTCGGATGTTATTCTATATGTTATATTGTTCTTTTTTATTCTCCTACAGCTTTGCAGAGGAAACATGTTTTTCTTTATTCTTAAGTTTCCTCCTAATCAGACCACAGTAGCAACAGGGGGCCTTGGAATGAGCACGAATGGAACTTTTGGCTGGAAACCGAACAGTTTCTGCCACGTTCACTGTTCCTGCCTTTCGATGCTCAGCTGGTAGGAGTTACCCTCGGTATCCACAGAGTTTAACATAACTTCCCTCCCCTCTTTTTCCGTAAATAGGTATGAAAGGCAGGACTCATGTAAGGAGGTATAGTCAAGCCACGTCCCATTTTGGTCACTTGGGGAGGAATTGTTATCCCAGCAGTGGTGACTGAGCTCATCCTGTCTGTGTACACGGCGTTTAGGTGGGCATAAGAGGCATACAAAAGCCAAAGGGACATGAGATGATATTTTTACAAATACAGGGTAGAAAACACCGTATTTAAAAGGATATGAAACAATGCAAAGACTGAGTCCAGAAGTTCAGGGGGGGGGGGGCCTCGCTGTCAGCAGGGTTGTTATGTTTTGGTCTGGGCGGGCTTTTTGGGAATCTGCTTTTGATGGAGAGGACAAAAAGAATGAATGGTATGATGGATATGAGCAATAACTCCTTCTACTTAGGAGTCATCCTTCATGATTTCTTCCCCCCCACCCCTACCATATCCCCATAATCAAATCATTGGCAAATCGTGTCCGTTTTGTCTAAAAATACAACTCAAATCCTTCGTGTTTCTTCAGCCCCTTCCCCCTCCCTATTCTGAGTGTATGTCCTCTCCAACCAGGATGGGAGGGAGCACAGTCACCTAACGGGTCTCTCTGCCTCCTGTCTTGGCTCTTGTAAGTCTGTTCTTCATGAAGAAGGCAGAAAGCACTTTCGAAAAAAATACGTAAAATCATGCAATTTCCAATGTTAAATGTCTTAGTGCTTCCCTATGTCCTCAGGCTAGAATCTGAATTTGCTGTGGTCTGTACTCTCTCCGGGATTGTCTCATCACTTCACTCTCGCCTGCCGTGGGTGGCTCCATCTCAGCCTTCAGGTCTCGGCCCAAATGTCACTTCTTTTGAGAAGCATCCCCTCCTCTCTGCCTCTTCTCCAGATGACCTCTCTCACATGGTTTTCTGTCATTCCCCATTTATCATGATCTTTAATTCCACTGTATTTTTTTTACAATTATTGTTGCTATTGTTATTATTAGGTGTAGTCGTGGTTGTTGTTCGTTCATTGGCTGTCTCCCCAGCTAGTGTGTGTACTTCATGAGGTCAGGGGTGTATCTGTCATGTTCACAGGGATAAACCAGTGCCAGGCGTATCATAGATGCTCAATAAATGTTGGTTAAACTGGAAGAGCAAGCTGTATAAGGAGAAAAAGAATGAAATCACTGTGCCTGCGTCAGAGTTGGGTACCATATGTTTTGGTGTTGAATGTCAGGGTGAACTTGGAGATTAGGAGGAAGCTGGAGAGTTCAAGGTAGACCTCTAAGAATAAACAGAGTTCAGACTCAATAAGATAGGCAATGCATAGGCCAAAGCATGGCACTTTTACATTTTTTGGAGATTGGTTATTTTAGCAGGGATGCCCCCGCTGGATTGTATTAGGGAGAGGTGGGACCAGGCGCTTTGTGGTCGGAGGTTATTCCACCAGCACAGGAAGGGAGACGGGGACTTGGATAGGGAGATGCTGGGGAAATGTGGGAGTCGAGGTGGACTCAAGGCTTCACAGTTCAGAATTTTGCGTTCACAGTGCATTGAGCAACCCTATATACAATATTGTGCTGCTTGTATTATATAACACTGAATTCTTAGCCAAAATATCACATTAAAATGACATTCTCACATGGACTTGCTAGAAGCCTTCATCTACATCCCATTTCCCTTTGGGTGAAGAATGAAACTGACATGATGATGTCTTGCTTGTTAGGTTCTGGGGAAAAGGAGAATGAGATCAAAGTTTCCCGTTGCCCTGGATTTAACAAATGAGATGTATGTGAAAAGTGCCCAGTTCCACTGACTTAACTTTCTATCCAAGGAATAGTACTGATATTTGCATGTTGTGAATCTACCCACCATTTTCCCCTGTCCAATTGCCACCCAGAAAATGATCTGACACAGGTTTCTGAGGGTGCTGAATGTGCTTAATATTGTTCTTTTTTATTTTTTTAAGCAATTGAACAAGACGAGGAGAGCAGTGGCAAGCACATACCTGCGGCAGAAGCTGACGGTGTTCCAGATGCTCAGGTAGGACCAATCCTGGGACAGCCCCTCAGGGCCCCTTCTTTGATTGACAGAGGTGACAGAGTGCAGGTATTGGGTCCTGGGAAAAAATGATTACATTATGGGAATAAAGTACTTCTTTTCATAAGAAGACATTTCACCAAAAATAAAAAGGCTCTGTAAGTCACATTCACAATTTTATTCGTGGGGGGGAGACAGATAGGGAGACATACTCCACTTCCCAGAGAAGGCAAGGGACGTAGTGAGGAGCCAGGAGAGAGGAGCCCCTGGGAGAGGCCCAGGTCCATGGCTCACGGCACAGCTGGGGTGTGGCCAGGCAGGTCCCTGTGATGCCAGACCTGCCAGAGAGTCTGTGCCAGCCCTCAGGATTATGGCATGGATATGCCTTGAGTAGCAACGTACCTCCAAATACTATTGCAGCATAAACACTTGGGCACCCTAGTGTGGTCAACTGTTAACCTCATGGAAATGAGAGGCATGTAAAGGGCTTTAATGGGAAGAGCGGGAAGAGAAGCAGAACAGGTGACTCCTTTGTAAGTCCCCAATATAAAGTCAGTTTTTGTAAGTCCCCAGTAATTCAAATCTGCTCCTCAGAATTCCACTGCCCTCAACACCCAACTATAGCATTATGTGACATAGCTCAATAGCTAGCTACCTTCAGCTGGGGTCTTAACCCTTTTGAATTTTAGATCACTCACCTATAAACCTACCTGACAGGATAGTTGTGAGTATTAAAGAGAAAAATATGTAAAATAAATAAGCCGTTAGGTTTTATTATATATGAGAACACAAATATGGGGAATCTACTTCTGTGGCATGTGCAGAGCAATGGGCTGGTCTGCCCAGTAGAAAAATAGGACAGGTTCAACACTCAGGCAGACGGGGTGGAAAAACTCTGCAAGCACGCGAGCCATTGTGAGCCGTCACTGCAGGCAACTGCTCTGCCCGCAGCAGAAATGGCCTTCGAGGATTATGGCCGCAATGTCTCAAAGTCACGGTGTCTCAAGGTCACATATGTTCAAGCTCACCAAAATGTATACGTTACATGTGTGCAACTTTTAGTATATTAAGTATACTTCAATAAAGCTAAAATAAAAAGGGAAAAAACTCTAGCCAGTTGCTCAGTGGTTAGAGCATCAGCTGCTGGACTGAAAGGTTGTGGTTTTGATTCTAGTCCAGGCCATGTACCTCGGTTGCAGGCTCGATCCCCAGCCCAGGTCACAACCAGTCAATGTGTTTCTCTCTCACATTGATGTTTCTCTCTCTGTCTCTATCCCTCCCTTCCACTTTCTCTAAAAAAACAATGGAAAAAATATCCTCTGGTGAAGGTTAAAAAAAAAAAAAGAAAAAAGGAAGCAGAATAATCACATTAGATTTTTTGGTCAAGACTGCACAGGTTGGAATGGCGAGGTCACATCAGAGATGGTTGGGGATTGTTTTTGCTGTGGAAACATTCAGAACGCTGCAGTCCACAAGTTCATGCTGAAATTACATGTCAGGCTTCCAAGCAAACCTCGGGAGAACTTCCTTTCTTGAGGTTTTCTTAAATCATTAAGTTTTTAGTGAACAGATGTTTCTGAGCTTAAATCGTTATTCTTTATCTGATTTGAATCCATTCTGTGGGTAAAAGTCTGCCTTCATGCCCATTTATCTCTTGGTGTGTCTCCAAAGGATACACAGACCTCGCTCTGGGAGATTTGGGGTTTTTCCTCAGCAGCAGTGACAGAGTCGCACAGGACGTACAGGGGGATGAGATCAGGAAGCCTGCCGAAGCCAGTGCGTCGGCCATTAGATCAGAACGGGTTTTTTTCAGGCTTGAAAGTGATGAGTTAAGTTCACCGGATGCACATGACGGGAGTCCTCAGCCTCGGCTGCAAGCAAGGGGCTGCCGTCACCTCCTCTGATGCACGGAGCAAGCTTTGCTGCACTGAAGCACCGGGGTGTTTGCTTTGTTTGGATTCTGGGGGTCCATCGACGAAGGTGTTTGGGGAGAATTATCAGTAATTCAGGGTGTGGAAGGTGAGCTTAAGGAACACTTCCCGGCCGAAACCGGTTTGGCTCAGTGGATAGAGCATCGGCCTAGGGACTGAAAGGTCCCAGGTTCGATTCCCGTCAGGGGCATGTATCCTGTTTGCAGGCACATTCCCAGTAGGGGGCGTGCAGGAGGCAGCTAACCAATGTCTCTCTCTCATCAATGTTTCTGACTCCCTATCCCTCTCCCTTCCTCTCTGTAAAAAAATCAATAAAGTATATTTAAAAATAAAAAAAAAGAACACTTCCCGAGTTTTACCATCGGCCATCTGCGCAGAACTGGAAATAGATTCTGCCTGTGCTTATGGGTGTGTACACATGTATACACGTTTGTTAACTTGGCATTTGATGGGTGTACATGTGATTAGCCAAGCCACCTTCTGCCAGGCTCTGATATTTTATAATTGCAATCTCCACTCCAGAGCACATTTTAGACAAGTTCGGTGGAAACTGGTTTTTCATTCCTTCCCCAGAGGGGATGAGAGATGTCACGGTGGAACAGTGCCCCGAGGCTGCTGAAAACTTAGGGTGTAGGAAGAGGAAAGGCCGTCAGTACCCCCAGAGAAAGGGGCCTTTTGCAGAGGTTTCCCACCTCCCAGAAAGTTCCAGGTCTGCCCTGAGGTGTTGGTTCCACTCTTCCTTTTCTCACTAGAAATCTCTTCCGCTTATGAAACGCAGGGAGGCATGGGCCCAGTGGAGGGTGCGCCCCTTGGCCAGTTCTTTTTTTTTTTTTAATATATTTTATTGATTTTTTACAGAGAGGAAGGGAGAGGGATAGAAAGTCAGAAACATCGATGAGAGAGAGACATCGATCAGCCGCCTCCTGTACGCCACCCACTGGAGTTGTGCCCATAAGCAAGGTACATGCCCTTGACCGGAATCGAACCTGGGACCTTTCAGTCCGCAGGCTGACACTCAATCCACTGAGCCAAACCGGTCTCAGCCATTGGCCAGTTCTTGATGGCTCTACCCCTGTGAGTTCCTGTGTGGTGGCATCTGTGTCACTGTCACCAAAGTGTCCCCAGCGTGCAAGGCAGCGAGAAGCACGTTTGGTTTTTATCTCTGTAAAGTGGAGATATTATAAAGAAGAAGCTTAGCCCTGGCTGGTTTGGCTCAGTGGCTAGAGCTCTGGCCTGCAGACCAAAGGGTCCTGGGTTCATTTCCAGTCGAGGGCACGCAAATCTTGGTTGCAGGCTCCTCCTGGGCCTTGGTGGGGCGCATGCGGGAGGCAACCAATCAATGTGTTTCTCTCCCATTGATATTTCCTTCAGTCTTGCCCTCTCTCTTCCACTCTCTCTAAAAGATCAATGGGAAAATATCCTCGGGTGAGGATTAACAAAAAAATTAAATAAAAAATAAAGAAGAAATATACACTATGCCCACTGTGCTGGCAGGTAAGAGTGTCAGTAACTGTCAGGCAGCATCTGTGAGGTTCAGAATCGCTCGCTCCCTCAAGGGCCACGTGGCTCTGCCTCTGCAGCAGCCGAGGGCAGAGACTCCACTCCCCTGGGCCCCGGGGGCCTTGCTGTGCTAGGACTGGGAGTTAGCGCTTCATGTGCACCCGCACTCTGCTAGGCTCTTGGTTCTTATTCATGTAGCTAAACCTCAGAGCAAACCCTCTGAGGCAGATAAGATAAATAGCACCACCGTACAGGTGAGCTGGGAAATCACTGTCACTGTCACCAAAGCGTCCCCACCGTGCAAGGGGGCCGTCTGGCTCTGGCACCCTTGCTTTTAACCACAGTACGAAGCTGCCTTTCTCACATCTGTCCGGTGGGGGTAATGGTTGAGTTGTTGTGAAGGTTAACTGAGAATAGGGAACGTAAGTAGGTTGGTGCCTGGCACGTAACGCTCAAAAGAACTGAGCCTCATGAGTTGCCATTGTCCTCATGATGGTTGGTCACATTGCTCTTCGGTTGAATGTCAAGGTGTCTACAGTGGCTGGGCTGCCTGGCACCCTGTCTCCCGTTACGGTGTCTTCACATACTCGCATGCCATTTTTGGCCCTTCCCAGGTTGTCACTGTCTACAGGACTAAGGATGAAAGAATCAATTCTGTAATTGTTCATGTGCTTCATGGAGATGGACTCTTTCATCCTGATTTTCCCTGATGGCAGTTTTTTAAAAATATATTTTATTGATTTTTTTACAGAAAGGAAGGGAGAGGAAGAGAGAGTTAGAAACATCCATGAGAGAGAAACATTGATCCACTGCCTCCTGCACGCCCCCCAAAGGGGATGTGCCCCCAACCAAGGTACATGCCCTTGACCGGAATCGAACCTGGGACCTTTCAGTCTGCAGGCCGACGCTCTATCCACTGAGCCAAATCGCTTAATGGGCTAGATGGCAGTTTTCGCATGCTGTTTTTTTCTAAGTGATTTTTAAAGGTACAATAATGTAGAACATGTTTCAGACACAGAACTGCACTCTTTCACCTTTTGTCATACAGGCTGTTCATTTATCATCGTAGCTTTTCCTAAGGGAATCCTGTCCAAGTTTCATTCTGCCACTGAAAAATGAGTCCAACATTCTTATGACTCCATTTATAAAGGAAACAGACTTTTCATTTACATTTATAACATTTCTCTTCTCAAATACTGAAAGTCATGAGTAGCTTTAATTATACATTACACAGATTTGTTTTTCCAAAGCAGACCTTGAAATGAGGCTCTTCAATAACTCTTCTGACCCTTACACATTAATTTTTTTTCTGGCCTAATCGTGTTAGGCAAACTGTTTATAATTAATTTCACATTAATTAATCACACCAAGTAGTCCCAGCATGTGAAAGTCTAGAGCGAAAGCTGTTAGTTGTCTTGCTTCTCCTGCCAGAGCAAAATTCCTAAAGTGTATTAGTAAATTCACAGGTTTTTGGAATCAGATCACTAAATTATGGACTTTTGAAAGGGAGCTCTAGAAAACATCTGGTTCCGTGTGGGACGTCCAAAGAGAACCGCTTTCCAGAATGATAGCGGATAACTGGCCATCTCTCTGGGCTACAGGTTCTCCGGGGAGTGGAGAAGCCTCTTTTGGTAATAAGTGTCGTGTAAGGATGTCTTAGAACTGATTATCTTGTGAAAATGCAACTAGGAATGATGTGGAAGCCAGAAAATCAAGACAACAGTATTCCTTTTTAAATCATCAGATGATTTAATTATCAGTATGAAATAATTAAGTCAATCTGAAACCCATTTTTTTTTTAAGTAACAGCATTTCGTGTTTGAAATACATAATTTGTGCACCCAAGTATCCGGTTCTAATAAACATGTATTTCCTTAGAATCCTAAGCACATGATACAAAGAATGGTTCGAGTTCCTTAAAACCTCATGTGACCCAGAAACCCCCCAAACAGTCAAGGTTTCTTAAATTTCCTCCACTCAGTCCCACCCTGTTCCCGTTGATGATGTTTTAAGGGACCCACACACACAGCAGGGAAGATTCACTCTTCAACTTGTAGTCTCAGGGAACTTTGGCCAATTGCTGGTGAGCCTGTGCTGGTGAGAAGATGGCTCTGTGGTGCTTTCTCCTGTGCACCACCCCTGCCTGCCCCAACCCCACACGTGCCCTTCGGTCTCTTACCACCAGGAGCAGAGGGATGAGAACTAACCCCTCACTCTACCGAACAGACACCCAGGGCGCAGGGCCTGAGATGCAGGGTCACCAGCCTGCTCTCTCCACTAGCAGGACAGTATTTACAACGGAGGATGACGTGGGTGGAGAGAGAAGAAATCACAGATGGCCAACATAAATGAACTTTCTAGATAAGAGAAATGTATTCCTTGAAATGTCAAAACATTTAAATAATGTTCATCATTTTGGGTAGGAATGTCTCTGAGTAGTTGTTGTTCACTACTATATCCCAGGAACCTTCGGTTGACCTTGGCACATGATTGTTGCTCAAATAAAATCTATTGCAAAGATGAATGAAAGAACAAATCACTGAATAATGCGTGTGTGTGTGTGTGTGTGTGTGTGTGTAATGCTAAAAGGAGGCTATCATAAATATGGGTAGTTAAATATTTGAAAGATTGTCATATTGAATAAGAAATAGAGTTTCAGTCGCTTCAATGGGTTGAAGTTCAGAGGTTTAAGAATTTTGTCCAGTGTGAAGGGGACTTTCCACGAGCTCTGACTCTCTGAAGTACACAGACTGCCCTAAGATAAACAGATGGCTGTCCAACCTTGGGCAGGAAGTGGAATACCTCTTAGGAGGATGTCGTAAATATAAACCTCTGACTTGGGTGAAGGAATTCCACTTGCTGACCTCTGGGAGGTGGCGATTCAGGCCACTTCAGGGACTTTTTGTTTCCTTCCTAGTTGTCGGAGAACCTGCTGGATAAGCAGATGTCCTGGTCCCTGTGGGGGAAGGTTTAGCCATGGCTGGGCAGGTGTGGTCTCATCTCTCTGACGCCCACTCCACACAATGGGTACCTTTATCACTCAGTGTGAAGACCAGAGTTCTGTGGTCAGTTCAGGCCCCTCTTCCGTATTTGGTTATGTTGCTGAGTTGATTTAAATCCTGTGTTGGGTAAAACAAAAATTCCAGTTGTGGCTGTTCTTACTAAGAGAACTTTAGATTTCTTTATTAGATCATGTCTTGGTATGTCAGTATGAAGCTTTTTTTAAAGAATTTGAGCAGAAACAGCTCATAACCTGTGTTATAAGAAACATGTTTTGTCTAGATTCAAAGTCCTAGATTCTTCTCCATATTATTATTCCTCAGGTACTTTGGCGTAATAAAAAATATGATGTTTTATGAATCATTTCCAAACCCTGATGAAATTTTAAGCCTTTAAAATTGTTTGTTTGTTTGTTAATCCCATTTATTTTTAGAGAGGGAGGATAGGAAGGAGTGAGGGGGAGGGAGAGAGAAAGAAAGAGAGAGAGAGAGAGAGAGAGAGAGAGAGAGGCATCAATATGAGAGAGACACATCGATTGATTGCCTCCCGCACGTGCCCCGACCTGGGCTGGGGATCGATTCCACTCTAACCCCTGAGCCACACAAGCCAGGGCTCCAGCTTATTTTTAATAAACTTTTCCACTATATTTTATGCAACATTGGAGATCTCCATCTAATAATAACCCGTAGTAACTTTCCAGTTATGGAAATTTTTTTTTTTTAAACCTTGTGAGGTTGTGAATTGTGTACTTGTGCAGGGAATGATCCGGTGGAGCTAAAGCATGAGGAGACTGTGTCCTGTTATTTTTAGAACTCTGTATCTCTTCGCCCTCTTTGCCGGAGTGGTTCCTGGCTAACTTTCCCATGAGTTCTTAACCTTCTCGCTAGGCTTTGCTTATGTAACAGGAAACAGGCTGTCAGGAACAAATAGCGGCGTATCAGGAGCACACGTTAGCAGCAAATGACTTAGTTTGCTCTGCCCTGCGAGTAGACTGATCCACGCTCTCCGCTGTGACACTCTTTGGAGCAGCGTTCCTAGATTAAAAATCGCACAATTTCAGTCTGGGAAAGGCCGACTCTCTGACCACGACCATGACTGGATCCGGGCGACAGAGAAGATGAGCGTGCATTAGGGTGAACTGTGCGGCCGTGTCATGTCCTGGGACTGCGGGTTCAAGTACATCTTTGCCTTTTCTCCGACTCTGAAGGCAGGGGTGATGTGCAAGCTTCAGGGGAGAGAGGACATCGGGCGCATCGAGCTGGTCCAGAAGCTGGCCAGGGAGAACTGTCAGTTCTTGCAGACGGACAGAAAGGAACAGGACAGAGCTGAACACGTAAGTCCTTTTCCTTTTGGGGGTGCAGGTTGGGAAGGGTGGGAAATGTTCCTGCCTGGTTGTATGCTAGAAGGAAAGAACTTTTTATTTTTAATTCCTTAAGGTTTGGCTTTTATGTTCCCCTCTCCTCCCCTCCCCCCCAAAAAAAATACCACCCTCCTTAGTAAAAATGACAGCTCCAGGCCCGGAGTGTATGACACTGGGTTTATGAGAGAACTCTTCTCAAAAGTAAACCACGTAGACATGTAAGAACGCATGTAAGCAGCTATGATCGCATGTCTACGTATGGTCCCGATGGGATGGCTTTCAAGTTTGACTTTGGGAATTTCACCCCATCAGAAAGCTTGTGGGATATGAACTTTGAAAGAACGTGTACGTTCTATGATCAGGACAAGGGTGGTCCTACTTACCCAACCGATGTATCCGAAGTCCCTAGAGAGGGAGGATAGGAAGGAGTGAGGGTGGGGGGGAGAGAAAGAGAGAGAGAGAGAGAGAGAAACAGACAAGATGAGAAGAGCCCAGGACAGATGATGCTCTTACCCAGCGGGAGAGGCAGCAGGGACTTTTCCCAGTGGTCTTGTGCATGTTTGTGTTCAAACAAGAGTTATATTGTTCGCACATAGTGAGACGGGAGGCAGGGCCGCTGGGCCGGGCTCCCCTGAAAGCGGCCATTCAGACTGAGCCCCAGAACTGAGACCGCTGCCCTCACGGCCCGGAGACAATGGAGCCCCTTTCTTCTGCCGCGCATTGTTGCCCGTTGGCTTTTGCCGTTGTTTGTAAGCCTTCACTCTCGGTGCCGAGCCGGCCGGGGCTGCTCATGAAGGGAAAATTCCTCAGTGCTTACAGACACGTCTTTCTCTGACTTTAATTTTTCCTTGGAATTTTGTTTTCTGCCCTTTCCAAGGGGGGCAAAGCGCTTCATGCCTTTGCTGCTCCAAGGCCTTCGGTACCCATGCCAGGCTTAAGCTGAGCGGGCGAGGAGCATGATCCGGGATGGCAGGCTGGTTAGAGCAGTAACCCCAACTCTCACGCCATCACTGCAGACCAGGGCAGTTGGGGTTGCCAGGGACAGAAAACCTCGCAGTTTCCGAGCCTCGTAGCTGAACTGTTTCAGGGGTGACTGTTGGACTTGACAAATGGAGGTCTCCAGAGCCTTCACTTTGCTAGGCACCATTGAAAAGTTGAGGGACTTATTTCTGTTGTTAAAAGAGTCTTGAAGAGTGACAACATCAAAGACGGACTCCTAACCCTTCCGATGTCCTTAGCATATTTGAATATCCCAGCCCCTGGCTTAAATTTCTCAAAAACAGTATTCCTTTTAATAAATTTTAATTGAAAGAGCAACACTCTGAATGCAGTGTGCAAGTACAGGGATTGATATACTGAAGACATAAAAGAGTCATATAATCTACCAGATGGTTTTATCAAAATTTCATTCTTTTTTTATGGCCAGGTAATATTCCATTATAGATAGGTATCATCTTGAAATTAATGAAACATGCCATATTTCATTGATTTCAAGATGCACATCTCTTCCACCTGTTAGCATCTCTGAAATCAGGCTGAGTCTTAATGAATGATGACATAAAAACATGTTACAGTTTAGGTGTGGGCATTTTTCTTTCCAACTGGCCCTTAAAATGAGTGATATATTTTACAAGGCATTGCGTATTCAATTCAATGGAACGGCGATTACCTGAGCATAGGGCAAGATCTTTTAAAATCAAACAAACAGTAGAGTACCATTTCACCAAGATTAGAAATCATCAGCCTTAAGCCTCAAACAACTTTATGCTTATTTAAAAGGTACCTGTGTTGTGTATGACTTATAATTACATAATGCCCTTCGAATATGTCATGATAGGAATATGAATTTGGTACCAATAATGGTAAAGATTTTTCATTTGAGATAGAAATTTACTGGTAGGAGGTTTGCAACTCTGCTTATGTTATCTACTCTGTCATCTTCAAACTTTCATTTTAAGATTATAAAATGGAACACAAAGGTGTTTTATTTTGTTGTTTTTTACTTCTCGCATGATGTCGTAACAGGGATGCACTAACAGCTGAAGTGTTGGTGCTTCTGGGAGCAAAGATGGATCTAAATAAACGTGGGAATTAGGCCTTTTCTCTCTAGGCTTTTTCTACGGAAGCTGACAGTGAGGAAAGGTGAGGAGCTTTCTCCTTGGTGGGGAATGTAAACAGAGGCATTCTGCGCTCTCCTTCCTATGGGATGACACCAGTTGAACTAATCAGCTCTCAATGCGACTTTTCTTTATTTTTAAAATGTTTTTATTTTTAATTTTTCAATCACAGTTGACGTTCAAGACTATTTTATATTAGATTCAGGTGTGAACCTAATATACACACTCAGACAATCATGTACCTGGCACCATACCTAGTTATCGCCATATTATTCACCATATTCCCGAAGCTGGACTTTATGACCCCATGACTATTTTGTAACTTTCTATTTCTGCTTCTTAATCCCTTCACCCTTTTCATTTCATCCCCCCAATTCCCTTCCCCTCTGGCAACCAGCAGTCTGTTCTCTGGATCTCTGAATCTGTTACTGTTTTGTTTGTTTGTTTATAGTGTTCTTTAGATTCCACATATAAGTGAAATCATATGGTACTTGTTTTTCTCCATCTCACTTATTTCATTTAGCATAATACCCTCTAGGCCCATCCAATCTGTTGCAAGTGGTAAAATTTCATTCTTTTTTATGGCCAGGTGATATTCCATTATATACAGGTATCACATCTTCTTTATCCAGTCATCTATTGATGGGCCCTTAGGTTGCTGTCATATTCAAGGCTGATAGTCATTGGGTGCTCCACTAAGTGGATTATTTGATACTAGATGCTTATCCTTTTCATAACAGTTTATTAGTAATAAAACCATCTGGTCGGTTATATGCCTCTCTTATGTCTTCAGCATGCAGTATATCAATCCCTGTACTGGCACGTTGCGTTCACAGTGTCCATGTGGTGGGTGCAGCATTTTTATTTTTCCTGCCCTTGATTTCTTTTCAATAGCCGTCATTTGTTCTTACTCACGAAACCTCAGCTATAACACACAGCATGTACAGAGGAAACTACAGTTTACTTAATGTAAACCCAGGTCTGCAGTTTCCTCCTCTTGTTATAACAATAGCAAAGCCTGAAATGACATACCGGTTTCCTTTTTCAATGTTTATAAAATGCTTCATCTACCTCATCTGCTATTCCTGGGCCAAAGCTGGTTCAGGAGATAGCCATAAATTCGAGTTAGAATTTGAGTTGCCTATCAAGTCATTCTTTTTACTAAACTACATTGCTTCCCCTGTTCTGGAATGCCACATCCCTTTTTAGAACTATGTGCCAACATGAGAAAGCTACTTTAAAGTAGCACTGCATAGAGAAAGACGTGAATTTCTTAGGAGAAAGCTTTGGTTGCTGGTAGGTCTGGTTGCAAATTGAAGGGGCTCAGAGCTTCCTGAGGAGACATTTCTAATTTTTGCCATGATTATCATAAATGCATGCCATTAGAGAAAAGCTTCACTCTGAGCTTTTGCCAGGGTGTTTCTGAAATGAAAAGAGTGAAATGTATAATTACCACAAGTTTCTCAGGAAGCACCTGGTTTTCCTCTTTTCTGTGAACTAGCTGTAGGCAAAATTACCCTGCACTTGCTCCTAAGTGTTGAAAATTATGTAAGGACTTAGAGCAGGGGCCAGAAAATGACTATTTCTTCTAAATATTATGATAATGAGATTAACATTTGGCCATTCATTTTTTAAATAAGCTACTTCTTAGATAGGCATCCTATTTCCTCGTCTTAATTCTTATGATTATATCAATAGAGGAGCGGGCATGTGTTACCAAATGGGAACGTTTGAGCTTGACCTTGAAGGATGACTGAAGGTCACTGAAGGGCAGCATGGGGAAGAATGTTTTAGGCAGAGGGACCAGCAAGAAGACACATGAGTTGAACACTGGGTGATTCATGGGGAAGGAAGGCAGTGGGATGGAGGAGAGGTTAGGATTCAATTATGAAAGACCCAGTAAGCCAACCTAAAGAGTTGAGACTTGCTTTTCTGGCAAAAGAAAGCCATCGGAGATGGGAAGCGGCATAATTAGATGTGGTCTTCAGAAGATCTCTCACTTTTTTTTTGGAGGAAAAATTGAGTGAGGGAGAGGCAAGTTTTGGAGGGAACCCTTAGAAAACTATTGTAGTGAGCCAAGTTGAAAGATGTAAGCCTACACCAGGGAGGGAACGATGAGAAATAAGATTTAGGCGGTGAAATTGGCAGAATCTGATGACTGGTAAGGGATGCGTGTGTGTGTATGTGTTATTTCATAGTCAGCATTTGTTGAATTTGTATGAAGGTTTTTTGGTACCGTGGTAGACACGAGAAAGTTCTGTTGGTTGCCAGAATGGCTGGTCTCCTTTGCTGGAAAGACGCATGAGACATGTACCTTGCTTTGTTTTCCTGCATCAAGTCTCCTAAGACAGAGGATATTTAGCTCACTAACAAATGGTTCGGTGGGGTTCTGGCTAACAGACACTTTCTTCTTAGACCAGACACCTTGACAAAGCCTTAGGCGGCGAGAATCCCTGGGACCCCCAGAACAAACTGGGTTATTTGGCCAAGGACTGGCATTTGCTGCAGTGATGTGTCGGCCTTCCTCAGAACTCACTGTTTTAGGGGCTTTAGGGGCGCTCCCCTGACCCACACGGTCTGAGCCGGTGTTGCTCTGTTTCAGTTTGACAGGTGAGGAAGCTGGGGCAGCTGCGTGAGTAAGCAGAGTGGGGCTGAACTCAGTCTGATGGCCTCAGCAGTGGCCAATGGCGGGAGGACTGAGAGGAGGACAGAAGCTAAGAGGATTAGAATCATGATAGTCCTGGGAAAGAGGGCCGATTTGGAAGACAGTTCTTCAGGAAAGACAGAACGATAGCTTACTGAAAAGGCGGGGGGTGGGAGGGGGATGAGAAGGACTGAAGGAAGAGGAATGCAAAGGGCTTGCTTCGGTGGAGTCCCAACTCAGATTTGAGGAGCTTACACACTGTTCGCATGTTATCAGCGAAGTAGCTGTAAAAATGTGTTTAGCTACGGGTCCATTTTTCCAGAACACAACTGCACTATTTAGCAGACAACCGAAACCGCCTTTCCTGAGCTGTAGCTTGTGCTGGGTAGTATATTCATGAACTGGGACCGTGGGAAGACCCACAGTAAGTAGCTCCTGAACCGAACTCCTGATTTCCAAGTTGCAGAAAGGAGGATCTATGTAACATACGTGTCAACCATGCTGGTGACACTTTCCCTAGGGACCTGTCTGTGTCCCCTCCCCTCTCTCCCCGCTTTCTTCAATTCCTTTGTTAAGTCTGGGGACCCACCCTACTTCCTTCCCCGTTTCTCATTCGCTTCTGAAATAAGGGTGGGAAGGGACTTTTCACCCCTGGAACTGAATCTTGGCCGGCGGCCGCCAGGGCAGGGTTCCTCTCCCTCGACCCCGACCGGGGCTTCCTTTTCCCCGTTTCCTGCGGCCTCATCCTGGAATTCTGCCTGCGCCAAGGGGCCCTGGTGCAGGGATCACCAGGGCAGAAGGGGCTGCTAGTAATGTGGCTGCTGTCACTCTCGTTTCACCTGCTAACAGTTGTTCTCTGCCTCTTTCCAACTTCCATCTCGCCGGTGACTTTGTTTAACGAAAAGCCTACATATAAGCGGAACGCCCTCTTTTTACTGTGTGACATACTAAAAGGCGTGGTATTTCCAGTCTATACTTAAAGTTGTATTATCCATCTAGTCAAGTCAAGAGCAATCTTGGCATTATTGGAAGTTTACCAATAATTTAATTTAACCAAGAAACTATTTAAAGACCAAGAGAATTTTGTGACATTGCTGGTTGGTGCTGAACGCCAGAATTCAGGTGTAACAGGCCATTCCCAAAACGTTAAATTGGCCTCCTATGTAGAAACCATGTTATTTTTCTTAGTAACAAAACCCTGACTCTGTGTTGGTTGGGTACAAAAGCACCTCTTCAGAGGAAATAGCTTCCTTGAGTGAATAATTTTAGTTCCTTTGTCACCAGAATTAATTTGGTCACCAGAAGAACACAAAAGTGGTCGAAGATCGTTCTTGCCTCCAGGAACTTTGCAATCTAGCTGGCTCACGAGAAACAACCCTTCAAGACAGACAGCATTCAGTAAAGTGTTTTCAATAACCACCGGCATTCAGAGAGTGGGAAATACCTCCTGTAACAAATTTCCCAGTTGCTTTAATCATGTTCTTCAAACTCAGGGCTTACAAGTTCAGTTTGCTTCGTGTACTCTTTAAAGAGGGGAGAGAGAGATAGAGAGATAGAGATAGAGATAGATAGAGAGAGAGAGAGAGAGAGAGAGAGGGACCAGAAAAGTGGCAGCCCGGCAGCCAGCGAGAGCCAGCGATGTGCTGGGGCTGGAGCCATCTGCTCACTCGCTGTATTTTTGGGTTCTCACAAGAAGCCCATTGCACGTCCTGGCAGTTTGAAAACTTTAGTTTCAGCATTTTTAAAGATGGGGGAATTGGTCATTATGGTTTTTGTTTTTTTTTCTGAAAATATCCAAGTTTATTTGAAAAGGCCCAATGAAGAAAATTGACACTGGCTCAGTTAGTTTGATTTATCGAACTCATGTTCTACAAGGATCTTGTATTCTCTGTGTTACAGAAACTGTTCCCTGAGATGGGTAAATTCTCTGTGATTAAAGTAGCCATCTCGTCTCCAGTATGTTAGAGCAATCGTTAAAAGTGAAATATTGAAAATAGGTTATTTTTCTTTGCCTTTTGCCCTCCTCATTGGTATATCTCATTCTAGAACCCTGGCAAGTATATATTCTTATCTTCCATTCTCAAGACTTGGTCTGAATTAATATAACAATATTGCCTTATAGATTGTTGTCTGGTCAGATAACATTAGAAATCCTTGCTGTTTCACTTGGGTTTATATTGGGCACTTTAAGACAAATATGTAGAGAAAAGATGGACAATCCCCCTTCAGACAGACAGACAGACAGACAGTTCTTCATGACAGTGTGTGCCACTGAGGCTTGGAGACACGGTGTGAAGAGATGCCAAGCATAGAGAGACATGGGTACCAAGTTATGACGTGCGGGTCCCAGTGCTGCCCTGATACGTCACTGCCCTCAGGGAGCTAACGCTCAGCGGGAAACTCAGGCGGAATTCAGGTACCTGCAGGGCGTTACCCGGGGCGCTATGGAAGCTTGTCATAGCTGGGACCGGGAGACCTGCACGTGTCCCTGATGCAGAGACAGGGTTGGAGAGGTCAGAAGAGTCACCGGGAGAAGTGGGAAGGCTGGGCATTCCAGGCGGAGGAAGGAACTTGTGTGCTGAGCTGAAGAGTCTAATGTGGGGGATGCTCACACACTGGAGGCAGAATCAAGTGCCTGGAGCATAGGGGACGAGGGAAGAGGCAGGCCCGTGAGGGACACAGGGGCCAGAAGAGACAGGGCTGAGAGCTAAGAGCACGATGCAGCCCCTGTGAGGAATCCAGTAGGCAAGAGGAAGATGATCAGATTCGAATTTCTGAGATGCCTCTGGGGCAGCGGTTCTCAACATGTGGGTCGAGACCCCTTTGGGGGTCAAATGACCCTTTCACAGGGGTCGCCTAAAGCCATCGGAAAATGCAGATATTGACATCACGATGCATAACAGTAGCAAAATTTCATGGTTGGGGGTCACCACCCCATGAGGAACTGAATGCAAGGGTCTCGGCCTTAGGAAGGTTGAGAACCACTGTTCTGGGGCAACATGGGAAAGGTTTGCAGAAGAATGGGCCTCGCTCTCTGCGCTCAGCCCTCTTTCTCTGACTCCCCTCTCTTCCACGTCCTCTCTGTTGGTTCTACCAGGCAGTAGCTAGCATAAACACGAAGGCCCTGCTGTGAGGAGCGCAAGTCCCTGTGAAGACAGAATGTCCAATTATAGCTCAAGTCTAGTTCATTAGCTTTATCCTAAAATATGCCACCACATCATCGCTTTCTTTAAAAAGTCCACTTTGAGTCAGTCCTATTTTTTTTTTTTTTAAGAAATGAAGTTTGAGCTTGCATGCAATCTGAGCACTTTCTGTTCACCAACACCATGCAGGCATATATGTTCACTTTAAATATTCTCACTCTGCTCTATAGAGTTTGCCCCAGATGGATTCAGCCAAAGTTTGGTGATTTCTGAGTGATTCGAATACTTCAATTGATAAAGATGAGGAAAGGGAATTTATAAAAGGTTTCCATATGGTATGCAAAGAGCCATTTTTTCCCTTTTGCAATGAGAAGTGGGTGTAAAGGAAAAATTCCATCTGGCATACAGCAGCCCTAAATGTTGTTTTAAAATAGCAAAAATAGAAGATCGCTGAAAATATCGTAACAGAACATAACAGACTGTGGGCAAGTACGCAGTACATATTTCTCTAATAAGTCATGTTAAAGACCCATATTTTACTTAAAACATGACCATGTTCTTATTTGTCATTAATTTTTTAAAAATGAAAATTTGTCTTTAATTTTTAAAAAATGGACCACTCCACTACCGAAGGAAAAAGGACTTGTTTTATTTTTTATTTTTTTTTTATTGATTTTCTACAGAGAGGAAGGGAGAGGATAGAGAGTTAGAAACATCAATGAGAGAGAATTATCAATCAGCTGCTTCTTGCACACCCCCTACTGGGGATGTGCTCGCAACCAAGGTACATACCCTTGACCTGAATCAAACCTGGGACCTTTCAGTCCGCAGACCGATGCTCTATCCACTGAGCCAAACCAGTTTCGGCAAAAGGACTTCTTTTCGTCTGTAGAAGTCAGTGTGATAGCAGTGAGGGTTACCTGGAATGAGATTTTCCCCCCATTTTTTTCCTTTCCCAATAGTTTCCTCCTATATTAAAAAAGGGAGAAAGAAGATATGGCATGCATGTTCCTTTACTGTACGTTTGTCCATAATTAAGTGAACAAGGCTTAACAGTTTTAATAAACACTTGTAAATGTTCTCTTTGTTCAGCTTCCAGGAATGGCTGGGCATGATTGGGGCAAGCTGAGTCAGAATAAGGGATTAGGGGCTGCTTCAGATCCAAGAAACACATGGAGGGAGAGAATAATGGTGATCAGAAGGTAATTAAGATGGCAGGAAGTGGCTTGGGGGTAGGGATTTGTAAGGAGGTTCATGACAATGTAATGAGTCATAAACACGTAGCTGGTGACCACAAAGGTGAGGATGGGGTGGGATTTGTCAAGGTAAAATTTTGGCCTTTGGCAATCAAAGAGGGGATTGAGGGTCTACTTCATGGGGATGATTCTTTAGACTTTTCATGGTCTCTCCTTGGCTGGGATTTATAGAGGTAAAACCAGCTCTATATTGATACTCTTATGAATAAAGATTGCTGATGATCTGCAAAGGGTGCAATGCAAAAAAAATGAAATCCCAAACTGAATTTTATGGTTGACATAGAATGCTATCGCTGCCTCCCTGCTCGGTGCCCGTACTGTTATTACCAGTCGGGGGATGTGTTGTTCTTCGCCATCAATCTGAGTACCACGGAGCTTTCCTCTGAGAGTCACGGGCATTGGGAAGAACTTTTAGGTGTCATGTGTCTTGACTGTTTGGGTAAGAAATCATTTCATTCAAAAACTGGCACCTGCTCCATAGGAGTATAGAGTTTCCTATAGAATGGGGAGTAAATACTATACAACCTATTAATTCTTTTGGAAGTTCATTAAACGCAAGAAAATATTTAGAAACATTTCCATTGATAATAGTCTGTTAGTGAAATAGATATTCTTTAGCTTCTGTCATCAGAAGCCAAAAAACAAATCATGAATAAAAATAGCAGGGATCTTGCAGGTTTGTTAGGGAAAGTTGTCCTACAGTCTTTGTGCTCTTACCTCTCTGTGCCCCTGAAGTTGTACTTTGTGGGGCCATGAGGGAGGCTAGCCCCATCAAAATGACCCTGGTCCCAATGAAACGTTCTGCTTCTCCCCTAATTATCAGCCTTTCCTCCATCAGGAAGTGAGCACAGCGTCTCCTGAAAGCAGGCACAAGCAATTCTGTCAGCAAAAAATAAATGGGACCATTCAGCACTTCTGATTAAACACACCCACAGGGAAGCCCGGACCTCAAGATTATCTCCGTATTAAAACAAGACTCAGATAGGGCTCTAAAAACAGGGGAAGCGAGAGGGCAGTTGAAGCCAGGGAGCTAAAGCTGTCTCCTCTAGAATTTGTGTGGCTCAGATTTTAAAAGATGGGAGTAGAACTGCAGAATATAAAATGGCAGAGACGGCGCCCAGGTGGCCCAGGTGGTGCGGATTTATACCCACAAGTTTGAGATGAAGGGATTAGCCAACAGGGTGATGCAGGGAAGATTGCTACCCGGGATAAGGCAGGATTCTGATATCCCTTAAAACCCAAGAGAAGGGACCTTGGAGTAAAGCAGAGTGCCAGCCCCGTTCGGATTGTCTGAAGGAGTGTAGTGACTGCCAGATGCTCATGGTCAGGAGTATTCGTGACTTCTGACCTGTTAAGCGCCATTTCCATTGTCATTTGGCAATCAAATCTGACCTTTATCTCAGTTTTCAGGAGATCCTATTTCCGTCCCAAGTCCGTAAATTCCTGCCCTAGGGTATTACGCATAACCTTGGCAGAGAGGAGAGATCTGCACAGACCTGAGGAAAGTCCGCCACACCCTGGAAAAATCCTTATTAATAAAGCTCAGAGTGGGCCTCGGTCTATTCAACAGCTGCAGCTGCTCAGTCCCCTGGGCCCGCCCTCGGACGTTTGCCAGTTTGGCCTCTTAGCTCCGACTTCTCCTCTTCTGCTCCACAAGTGGCTACTCCAGAACCTTTAGGGGAGGGTGTGTGATGTCTTTTGAAGGTCCCCTTTGGGCCCAAACCTAGGTTTTGAGACTGCTTCAATCCAGAATAGACAAGCCGGGAATGAATGACATTAATCCCTGAGTGACACCGGATGGCAGGCTGCAGACCTCCCAGTCTGGGGACCCTATGGAAGAGTTGGGCAGCATGGGCCTAGGGACCACCCATGATGCATTGACTGTGCCTTCAGCTGAGTGAGGGGAATTCATCACTGGGGCCAGCATCCCTCCTCACGCCACCAGAGACTTCGTTTCTCTACCGTCAGCAGCTAATCCCAGATTCCCGTGCTCAAGCTCATGGAGATCCTTAGAGGGACTCACACACCACCCTTGACCTCTTGGCACACAGGATGCCATTGCCTAATCCTCACAGCTTCCAACTACATGGTAACATTTAGTCTAGCCCAGTGGTCGGCAAACTCATTTAGTCAACAGAGCGGCAAAATGCGGCAGCTCGCGAGCCACGGTTTGCCGACCACTGCACTAGGTGAAGGGGGGATTCAGCCAGATAGCTGTCTCGCTTGTTCCTACCAGACGTGCCATTCAGCCGCCACACAGAGAGCTGCTTTTGTTGAGAGCCTACGTAATTTTCAATCTCGGGAGGATTTTCTCCTTTTCAGATACAGAGCACACTTTTAAAGGATCTGGCCAAGATGAACGTATTCTTGCCTCTGCACTGGGAAAAGCACTTGTTGAGCACCTGAGAACCAGGCATCACGGAAATGGGACAGAGAGAGAAGTGAACGAGATCTGATTTAGTGAAGGAAATGAGAAAACAAAGGCAGCGGAGAGGAAGAGCCGTTAACAGAGAGAGAAGAGAACTTTAAAACAATACAACTACAAGGAAGAAAAGCAAAGTGGAGTGATAACTAGCCACGTTTCCCCCTCCCTTTCCCAGCATGGACATGATGAGGCTTTCCTTATGTTTCCATAACAGACGTTACTTAACCGTCTCTCCATTTGGGGGGGTCAAAATTTTGCTGTTATAAATGATCTGACATGCACATCTCTACAAAAAAAACCCTTTACCTAATTTGCATTTCTTAAGGATACATTTCTAGCTGAGTCATTACTACCTACCCACAGGTGTGAACTGTGTTATCACTTTTATGTTTTCGTTTAACTCCTTTTCATAAAGCGTGTTCCGGTTTTCACTTACTTCAGCAATACATGAAAGTACTTGCTTTGTAATGCCCTTGCCCTCACCTTCACCCCCATTGAAGATTATGATTCTCAGGAGGAGAAACTAAAGATTTTTGTCAGGATAATGGGGTAAGGAGATATTGTTTTGTTCAAATTTACATTGCTTTTGCAGAGAGATTGAATATTTACAATATATATTAATCCACTTACCTTTCTTCCGTAAATAATCTACTTCCTTTGCCCATTTTTCCATTGGGATTTTTCTCATTGATTTGAATAAGTTCTTTAAAAATAAGGATATAAATCTTTGTCACATTGGTTGCATGTAGTTTTCCCCACTTTCTTACCTCTTTACTTATTTTTATACATATGAGAAAAAAACTGTTGATGCATGTTTTTAATTTAAAATCACTTTTAAAATTAACCCTTTCCAAAGCCCAAACTTTTGGCCACATACTTAATTTTATTTATTTTTCTACAATTTCTTCTAGAGTTGCATTTTTCACTCAGGTCTTCAGTGTTGCTGGGATTTATTTTTGTAACATGAAAGTAAGATTTCTTGATTAGCTATCACATGCAAAATTTTGCTTCATTTCATTTACTACTATTTTGTTATCCACATTTAAAAAATCCATTTTATTCTGGAGGAATTGAAACTCTGTTAACAAACCTCCTCCAAAGTAAATACTATATTGACCACAACTTTCATGCGGCACATTACCTCCCTGAACTTTAGTTTCCTCGTTTCTAAATTTAAAGGTGAAAGATGTAAGGTTTCTCCTAGCTCTGACATTCCTTTCTGAAACGGAAGACACGCATCTCCTCAAGCTCAGCAGCATCCACACCTGTGGGTGGTGTACAGTTTTGGGGAAACTGTCGGCACAGAAAGTGGATGCCAATTGATTATTCCGGAGGCTTTGAGTTTTCCCTCTGGTTTAATATGTCTATCAATGCCAAGAATCATTCTGTTCTTTTATGTTCTAAAAATAATCCTGTGGATGGAACTTCTGAAAATTTACTCTCTGTGAAATGCTGTTGATATGGGACAGATGGCTGAGCGAACATATCCCGCTAGAAGGATCTCTGCTATCAGAGTATGAAAGCCATGTTTCAAGTCAAGTCATTAAATATTTGGAATTGTTTCTCTGAGTTCAGAATGTCCTGATGAGGACTGAGATACGGAACTCCTGAGTAATGTCAAACTAAAAAAACACTTGATTGTACGGCCTCGTTGTTTATACTGGCTAAATTCATTAATCCCTAGCTACAGCCGAGATCCAAACCACTGCTTCTAAAAAATGCAAATTTTTATCTCTCCCATGTCTCTCTCCTAAAGAATCTGCTCTTTGAAGGCAATCCCATGTTTTACTTGAACTTTTATCCCCAGCATCTAGCACTGGGCTTTCAGTTACTGTTTGTGGGCCTGAATCTGGCAGAGAAGGCAATTGTGGGTAATTTAAAATCTTTCCCAAGCACAAGCCCTCAGACCAAATCTCTCCAAATCCAGGATTCCAGTTCATTGGAGATCAAGTTTTATTTTTTTTTCCATTTTTTTTATTTATGTATTACAGGTGTACATATCTTCCCATTGCCCCCCCCATCCCACTCCCATACATGCTATCACCCCCCAGTGTCTTGTGTCCATTGGTTATGCTTATATGCATGCATACAAGTCCTTCGGTGGATCTCTTATATATCCCACCTCTCCCTAACCTTCCCACTGTAATTTGACAGTCTGTTTGATGCTTTACTGCTTCTATATCTATCTTTTTGTTCATCAGTTTATAATGTTCTTTATTATCCATAAATGAGTGAGATCATGTGATACTTTTCTTTCATTGACTGGCGTATTTCACTTAGCATAATGCTCTCCAGTTCCATCCAGGTTGATGCAAATGGTAAGAATTCCTTCTTTTTATGGGAACATAGTATTCCATTTTGTAGATGTACCATAGTTTTCTGATCCAGTCATCTGCTGACGGGCACCTAGGCTGTTTCCAAATCTTAGCTATTGTAAATTGTGCTGCTTTGAAAAAAAGAGGTACATATATCCTTTCTGATTGTTGTTTCAAGTTTGTTAGGATATATTCCTAGGAGTGGGATTACTGTGTCAAATAAGAATTCAATTTTTAGCTTTTTGAGAAAACTCCATACTGTTCACAATGGCTGCACCAGTTTGCATTCCCACCAACAGTGCACAAGGGTTCCTTTTTCTCCGAATCCTCACCAACACTTGTCATTTGTTGACTTATTGATGATTGCCATTCTGACAGGTGTGAGATGGTATCGCATTGTTGTTTTGATTTTCATCTCTCACATAATTAGTGACTTTGAGCATGTTTTCATGTGTCTCTTGGCCTTCCTTCTGTCTTCATTTGAAAAGATTCTATTTAGATCCATTGACCATTTTTTTATTGGATCATTTATCTTCCTTTTATTCAGTTGTATAAGTTAGCTGTAGATGTTGGGAATTAAACCTTTATCGGTGATAATATTGGCAAATATGTTCTCCCATACAGTGGTCTTTCTTATTGTTTTGTTGGTGGTTTCTTTTGCTGTGCAAAAGCTTTTTATTTTGATGTAGTCCCATTTGTTTATTTTCTCTTTAGCTTCCATTGCCCTTGGAGCAGTATCAGTGAAGAAGTTCATTCAGCATATATCTAAGATTTTGCTGCCTGTGGATTCCTATAGTATTTTTATGGTTTCCCATCTTATTTAAGTCCTGTATCCATTTGGAGTTTATTTTTGTGTATGGTGTAAGTTGGTGGTCTAGTTTCATTTTTTTGCATGTATCTGTCCAATTTTCCCAACACCATTTATTGAAGAGACTATCTTGACGCCCTTGTATGTTCAGGCCTCTTGTCAAATAGTAATTGAGCATAATGGTTTGGGTCGATATCTGGATTCTCTATTCTATTCCATTGGTCTATATGTCTGTTCTTGTGCCAGTACCAGGCTGTTTTGAGAGCAGTGGCTTTGTAATACAGCTTGAAATCTGGTATTGAGATCCCACCTACTTTATTCTTCTTTCTCAGAATTGCTGTGGCTATTAGTGGTCTTTCTATTTTTTGTTCCAGATGAATCGATGAAGAATTCTTTCTAGGTCTGTGAAATATGTCGTTGGCATTTTAATGGGTAGTGCATTGAATCTATAGATTGCTTTGGGTAATATGGACATTTTAATGATGTTGATTCTCCCAATCCATGAGCATGATATGCTCTTCCATCTGTTAACATCTTCCTCTATCTCTTTTTTCAGTGTCCTGTAGTTTTCAGTATATAGGTCTTTTACCTCCTTAAGTTAAGTTTTTCTAGGTATCTTAATTTTTTTTGGTGCGATGGTAAATGGGATTGCTTTTTTAGTCTCTCTTTCTGTTGGTGTAAAGAAAAGCCATAGACTTTTTGGCATTAATTTTGTATCCTGCTACATTGCCGAATTTATTTATTAAATCTATTAGTTTTTTTGATGGAGTCTTTTGTTTTTTTTATGTACAATATCATGTCATCTGCAAATAAGGATAGCTTTACTTCTTTTTTTCCAATTTGGATGCCTTTTATTTCTTCTTGTCTAATTGTGGTGTTGCTTCTTCACTTCGTTGTCTTGATCTGGTTTTGGTATTAGGGTGATGCTGGCTTCATAGAAGGAGCTTGGAAGTGTTCCTTCTTCTTGAATTTTTTGAAATAATCTGAGGATAGGTTTTAATTTTTCCTTGAATATTTGGTAAAAATCCCCTATGTAGCTGTCTGGCCTCTGGCTTTTGTTTGCTGGAAGTTTTTTGATGACCACTTCAATTTCTTCCATAGTCATTGGCCTATTGAGATGTTTAGATTCTTCCTGATTGAGTTTTAGAAGGTTATATTTTTCTAAGAATATGTCCATTTCTTCCAGGTTGTCAATTTGTTGGAATAGAGTTGTTCATAGTATTTTTTAATGATCCTTTGTATTTTGGTGGAGTCTGTTGTTATTTCACCTCTTTGATTTTTTATTTTGTTTATTTGAATCTTCTCTCTTTGCTTCTTGGTGATCCTGGTTAGAGGTTTATCCTTTCAAAGCTCTTAATTTTGTTGATCTTTTGTATTGTGTCTTTGGTCTCTATGTCATTTATCTCTGCTCTGATCTTTATTATTTACTTCCTTCTGCTTACACTGGGCCTTTCTTGTTGCTCTCTTTCTAACTCTTTGAGTTGTAGGGTTAGGTAATTTATTACCATTGTTTCTTGCTTTTTGCAGTAGGCTTGTAGAGCTAGGAACTTCCCTCTCAAGATTGCTTTCGCTGGGTCCCATAGATTTTGGATTATTATATTTTCATTGTCATTTGTTGTCATGATGTTTTTTATTTCTTCTTTGATCTCTCTGGTTACCCAGTCATTGTTTAATAGCATGCTGTTTAGTCTCCATGTGTTAGATTTTTTTGGATTGTTTTTATTGAAGTTGATTTCCAATTTTAGGCCACTGTGATCTGAGAAGATGCTTGATATGATTCCTGTCTTCTTGAATTTGAAGAGATTTTGCCTATGACCCAACATGTGATCTATCTTTGAAGATGACCCATGTTCACTTGAGAAGAATGTATATTCTGTGGCTTTGGGGTGAAATGTTCTGAAGAGGTCAATTAATTCTATCTGGTCTAGTGAGTCATTTAGGATTAATGTTTCTTTGCCGATTTTTTGTTTAGAGGACTTGTCCAATGGTGATAGTGGGATATTAAAGTCTCCTACTATGATGATTGTATTGCTGTCAATCTCTCCCTTGATAACCTCCAGGAGTTTTTTATGTATTTGGGTGCTCCTGTATTGGGTGTGTATATGTTTACCAGAGTAATTTCTTCTTATTGGATTGCTCCCTTTAGTATTATGAAGTGTCCTTCCTTATATCTTGTTATGTCCTTCACTTTGAGATCTAATGTAAGTATTGCTACCCCAGCTTTTTCTTCATTTCCATTCGCCTGAAAAACCTTTTTCCATCCCTTCACCCTCAGTCTGTGTGCATCTTTTTTTATGAGGTGGGTTTCTTGTAGACAGCAGATATATGGGTTGTGTTTTCTTATCCAGTCCATTATCCTATGTCTTTTGATTGGGGCATTTAATCCATTGACATTTAAAGTTATTATTGATAGGTACTTATTTGTTGCCACTTTTATTCTTTACCCCTGTGTTACTTATTTGCTTCCTATTTCTTTTTTTTTTTTTTAACAGCAGACTCTTTAGCATTTCTTGCATTGCTGGTTTGGTGGTAATAAATTCCCTTAGTGCTTTTTTGTCTGTGAAGCTCCTGATTTCACCTTCAATTTTGATTGATAGCCTTGCTGGATACAGTATTCTTGGATTCAGACCCTTCCTTTGCATGACTTTGTATATTTCATGCCATTCCATTCTGGCCTGATGAGTTTCTATTGAGAAATCAGTTGCTAGTCTGATGGGTATTCTTTTGTAGGTAACTTTCTGTCTCTCTCTGGCCACTTTTAAGATTCTGATGTTGTCGTTGGTGTTTGCCAATTTAATTATAATGTGTCTTGGCGTTGGTCTTTTGAGGTTCATTTTGCTTGGGACTCTGAGCTTCTTGGATTTGTGTGGGTTTTTTCTTCCCTATATCAGGGAAGTTTTCTGTCAGTATTTCTTCAAATAGGTTTTCTATTCTTACTCAGTTGCCTCTCCTTCTAAAACCCCTATTATGCAGATGTTGTTTTGTTTCATATTGTCCCAAAGTTCCCTTAGGCTCTCTTCCTGCTTTTTAATTTTTTTTCTAGAAGCTTCTCTACTTGAGTATTTTTTCCTACCTTGTCTTCTAGCTCACTGATGTGGTCCTCTGCTTCTTCTAGTCTACTCTTGATGCTTTCTATTGAATTCTTTATAGCAGCAATGTCATTTTTCATTTCTTCTTGGTTCTTCATTTCCTCTTGGTTCTTACTCATATTGTCGAATTTGTCTTCCATTCTTTTCAACCACCTTATGACTATTTCTCTGAATTCTTTCTCTGGCAGGTTGCTTGCCTCCATTTTGTTTACTTCTTTTCTGGTGATGCCTGCTTTTCTTTCATATGTGGGCTATTTCTTTATCTATCCATGATCTCTCTTCTCCAGGTGTCTGGTTATATAGTGCTCTCTCCTTATCCCAGGCAAAATCCAACCTTTTTGTGGTGAAGTGTAGAGCTCCTCTGAATCCGCGTGTTTGTGCCAATTGGGGACCGGTGTTCTGGGGTTTGTAGCTGTTCTATGGGTGCCATAATTGTAGATTTTAAGGCTTCTGATAACATTCACTTTCCCCTTCAAGTTGGCACAGTCTCCATGTCCGATCTGGTGGCTCTGGGAGGGAACCCAGCAGCAGTGGGGGCTGGCCGGTCAGGAGAGCCCTGTCCAGCAATCCCCCACCTTCTTCTGGAGTATAGCTCTCTCTTAACTCTCCAACAAACACTCCCCATGTGACCCTCAGCTGTTTTTTCTGTCTGCTTCAGGACATGTCCATCTATTCTGCCACCATTTTTTTCCTCTGGAGACCAAGTTTTAAATGAAATGGTGTGTACCTTGGCAAATTAACCTGGAAATTACAAAGAAGAAAAAGCTGTGGGGTCCATATGATAGTCAGTTTGTAACTGTGGATGAGTCTTTGGCATAATTCATACTTGCTGAAGAGTAGACACAAACTTTCAAACATCAGTGAATCCATTTATAAAGCAAGGATCTTACCTGGGCAGGTTTCGTCCTCTTTGTTACCCAAGTGCAAATCAGTATTCAGGAAAAGAGAACTCTTTGGGGTCAATCGCTTAAATACTTCCTTTTCTTTTCAGTTCATTCTTCTTTCCCCTCAGACCCATCCCAACCCCAGAAAAGAGGGAGAATGACCTCCTACTGTGCAACCAAAATTAGTCTGCCTTCTTTGAACCTCCTCTCTTCCTTTTCATTTCCTAATTTTGTTTGTTTGCCTCTCAAAAAAATTTAGCAATATTTTGTTGCATTTTCAAATTCTCTTTTTTAATACCAACTTTCTATGGCTGTGCAATGAACCAAGAGTGAGAGGATCTTATCTTTGTCCCAATTTGTTGGAAATAGTGGAATGAGGTTTCTAGCATGGTTACTCTTGAGACGAAAGGTGTGCCTCTTCCAAAAACATCAAGGAATGTACAAACATGAAAAAACAAGAGCGTTTACTCAAAATGCTTTCTATCTCCATGCTCCCATGCCATGTGATTAGCAGTTGCTGTGGTAACAAGGAATTTTTTATTCCATAACTTGTACAAGTACTGAGGCTTCCCTTTTTATTAATGCTTTGCCCTCTCTGAAGTTACACACATGTAGGTGTGTACCCATAGCCATGCAAGCATATTTGCAATGCACACATGCAGACACATACCAATAAACACAGAAGGGATTGAGCGATCTGTAGAGTTCCTTGGCTTGAAGCCTTTGCATTTTCTCAGCATAATACTTTATGCCATCTTTGCATTTTATTTTAATACTAGGGGCCCAGTGCATGAATTCGTGCACTTTGAAAGGAACTGTGGGCTGCAAGGCTGCAGTGGGCACAGGGGCGGGTCTCGGCTTATTCTCCGCACCCTCGCCTGGCCCCTCCCACAGTGGCCCTGGGTCCCCTGTCTCCCCGCAGCCTTGCTCCTGCCACCACTGCTCCCACATGCTGACGGTGCTGGCCCTGCCCTTACCTACTGACGGCGTGGAGCAGTTCGGGCCAGTGCCAGCAGCAATGTCAGCAGAGCTGGCACTGTCAGAGGGTGAGAGCAGATGCCCCGATCACCCCAGAGAAGGAGTGGGAGGCGGAGAAACCCTCAGGGGTCATCAGAGCCTGCAGCCGCCACACACACCGTCTAATTGTGCCAAGCATTCGGGCCGACACTGGGCCCCAGCAGCAGCTGTGAGCATTGGCTCCGGCACCAGCAGCAGGTGCAAGCGTTGGGAGCAAAGCATTTCCAGTAACCACCAGAAACTCACCCCAATGACAGTGACTGGAGCCCCATCTTGGATTGGCGCCCCTACTCACCTGCTCCACCATCCAGCCATGGCCGAGGCCTACCGTGTTCTGTACTCTGCCACCTGCTGCCCACACTTACCATGTTCTGCGTGTGCCCCCTGGTGCACATCATAGCGACAGGTTGTTTGATTGTTCCACTGTTAGATTGATTTGCATATTGGCCTTTTATTATATAGGATTTTACCAGCTTTATTGAGGTATGATTGACAAATCAAAATCATATCTATTTAAGGTACATGTTGTGATATTTTGATAAACCTATGCATTGTACCATAATTGCCACAGTCTAGCTAACTGACATATCTGTACCTCTCACAGTCACCATTAGAGAGAGACAAAGAGAGAGAGAGACTCTAAAGAGCTACTCTCTTAGCAAATTTCAAGTACTCAGTGCTTTTTAAATGTGAAGAATGCTTCTTTTAGGTCTGTTCAGAGTTTTTCCATAATGAACAAAATAAACCAACCAGCAAAATATAACCAGAGGCATGGATACATGGAACAGACTAACGGAGGAGAAAGGGATGGGGGGGGACTAGATGAAGTAAGGTGAAGAGATTAGCCAAACAGCAGATATGGATACCCCATGGACACCCACACCAGTGTGGGGATGGCCAAAGGCGGGGGGAGGGGGTGCCCTCAGCGGCTGGGGAGAGGTGGGCAAAAGGGAGATACGGGGGACATATTTAATTAAAAAAACATTATTCATTACATACAAATTAAAAAGTCAGCTTTTTCCAGGAATTTCAGGTTACACATTAAGTCTTCACCGGGGGCATTTCCTAACACAGCTGAGTTTTCAGTGAGAGGAATTTGGGAGGAGAAACCTGAGCCATAGGGATCCGTGAGGCTAGCTCTCAAGGCTGCTCTAAAATGCACACCGTCCTGTTAACGGTTCTGTAAAGCTGCTCCTGGAATTATTCAAACCCAGGGGACAATACACCCGCTAGAAGAGCATAGAGACTTGGAGTCGTCATTTAGCACAAGTTTTTATCCCACCTTGGGCTGCGTGGGAAAGTACCAGTTAGACATTTTTCCTTTAGGGTAACTTTTCATGCATGTTACACACGCGTGTGCACGCGAGCAGATTTGAGAATTCTTAGAAACCAAAAGGTATTTCTGTGTAACCTCTACAGTGTCATTTCTATAAAATCTAGGAAGCAAGATTCCAGATTGATTTTTTTTTTAAATCTCAGATAACCTATGAGTTGTATTTTGAGGGCCACCAATAATACGAGGTGGACATACATGCTGTTCCTGCACTGAGTCATGCACCTTTTTGCAAATCCCAGGGCAATGGAACCTATTGCAAGCATAACTCACAGGCCGCCGGCATGGATGCCACGAACTGATGGCATTATCTGCAAGGGAGCCGTCCGCATCTGTTAGCATCGGCAAGTCTGAAGCATCAACAGGGCAAACCACCAGCGGCAACAAACAAGGCGTGTTTGTTGTACAAAGTGTTGACAGAGTTCTCCCCAGTGATCCCAGTGATGGATAGGTTTTCCCCCTTTTGCTTCCACGTGTTAGGAAATGCTGGGGGATCTAGTTGAGGATTGGAAGGCATCTCATTTCTCCTCAATTACCTTCACTAGGCCTCTATCAGATCATGTATGTCCAAGGCAGTGCCCAAGGTGCCCTTTGACCCAGGCTTCTGGATTCCAGCTCAGCTCTTTATGTATATCGCTGGGCCCACTAACCAGGGGGGCGGGGGTGTATGTATCTGATGAGTCTTAGCGGAATGAAATAACCACCCTGTCTGGAACGGAGGGACAGCAGAGGAGTGGGGTTCAGTGGCTTCTCCCCAGTGGCCATGGCTGACGTCATGCCTTGTTTGTGGCTGCTGGTGGTTTGTCCTGTTTATGCTTCAGTCTTGCTGAGGCTAAAGGATGCTGCCTGCTCCCTTGCAGATAATCAGGAACCCCGCCCAAAGTCTTGGGGCTCATAAGGCATTAACTATTTTTTTTTTATTGTGTTACATGTATACATATCTCCCCATTGCCCCCCCTTCCCAGGCAAACCCAACCCCCCAGTGACTTGTGTTCATTGGTTATGCTTATATGCATGCATACAAGTCCTATGGTTGATTTCTTATCTACACCACCTCTCCTTAACCTTCCTGCTGTAGTTTGACAGTCTGTTTGATGCTTTACTGCCTCTGTATCTATCCTTTTGTTCATCAGTTTATAATGTTCTTTATTATCCACAAATGAGTGAGATCATGTGGTGTTTCTCCTTCATTGACTGGCTTATTTCACTAAGCATAAGGCTCTCCAGTTCCATCCAGGTTGCTGCAAATGGTAAGAATTCCTTCTATTGAAATTATATTTAAAAAAGTAAGAGTCAGAGACAACAACTTCATTTCTCCCTTCTTTGAGATTTCAGCCTCTAGAAGTGATGGCTTCTTGGTGAGAGAGACTTCATAGGAAAGGGTAAGGTGAATGACAGAGAGACACGGCCCTCCACTCCCATGAAAGCGATCCATTTCCTCCGTCCCAGGTCTCAGCAGAGGGGCTGCGAGCCTCCTTTCCTCAGGTTCGGTGAGCTTTGCGATCAACTCCCTTGGTGGCTTCTGGGTTCTCAACAGTGCACACACCTTCATAAGGAGCAGTTTTCAGTACAACTGAAAAAAATGTGAGGACGTTATTTGTGTGTGTTTTTAATGGGGATATTTAAACACACATACACATAAACAAAATTGTAGCAAGGCCCTGGTACAAATCCAATGTTGATGTTGTTATACTTGGGTGTCACACAGATGCAGTAGTTTGTATATTCTTCTGCATCCATTTATCGAGGGCTTTCTCTGCCTCCAGCAATTCATCATTGACCCAGTTAGTCATTGTCCCACTTTACAGGCAAGAGCACTGATGCTCAGAGAGATTGAACAACGCGGTTAAGATCACCCAGCTAGTAAGTGGCAGCTCTAGGATTTGAACCCAGGCAGGTCTGTCTTCATTTTGGTGTTGCTATCACTTTAATTTGACTTGAGTCCTAAGTTCTTTTAAGGGTTGCCATCGTCTGACTTTAATTTTTGTACTAAGAATTGGCGATTCCCCATGAAATAGAAGTGGATTACACTCTTCGCCTGGGCTCTGGCGGGAGCTTGGAAAGGTGTGTGTGTTGGAAAATTATTTTGTCTAGTCATCGGTTATCAAAGGGTGGTTAGGGTGAGATTACGCTGGGCCTTTTGCATACACAGTTTTGGGTTCTTTGTTTAGTGCTTAAACGTATTCTGAAGGGTGTAACAGCCTCATATTTCAAGTGACAGGTTAGGATTTCAGGAGTCCACCTCCCCCCTGGAGCACAGCCATTGAGTGGTGGTTAGGATTTCTCTCCAGACGAGGCAAAGCCCTGTCCTCTCAGCACCGTTGGCGGCCTCCTGGGCAGCTGGGACCCCAGCCTTTCGCTGAGGACCGAGCTCTCCCTGGGTGAGCAGTGCCTCAAAGTCAGAACCCAGCTCTGTTTCTGCCGCAGGTGATCTGTGCCTGATAATCTGACTCCATGCCCACATCTGACTGAGGAGGCTGGTTCCTAGCCACAGGTGGTCTCCATCGTGACCTGTGCTCTGGAGACTTCTAGCTTAAATTTCCCCTTTCTGCTCTAGCCCGCTCTCTGGACTGTGTCCCTCCTGGCTGAGCCTCTGCCTCCTTGCCTTGGCCACCTCTCTGACCTTGGTCTTGGGCCATTCTGATGTCTAGTATGTATCTGCCTGCTCCTCCATCATTCAGCAGGCCATTCATTCATGTCCCAGGCACTGCTGTTCTGGACGGTGGGAGAGTCCAGAGAGCAAAGCAGACCAGGGCCCTGTTCTCACAAGCTCACATCAGAGAGGACCTTGTCCGGCCATTTCTCCACTCTCTTCTCTCCTCCACCCCTATCGCTAAATTTGACCATCTACCAAGAACTTTTATTTTATTTACTTACTTTTAATATATGCTTATCAATTTCAAAGAGGAAGGGAGAGGGAGTGAGAGATGGAAACATCAGTGATGAGAGAGTCATTGATCGGCTGCCTCCTGCATGCCCCACACTGGGGATTGAACCCGCATTCCGGGTATGTGCCCTGACTGGGAATCAAACCGTGACCTCCTGGTTCATGGGTTGATGCTCAAACACTGAGTCGTGCTGGCCAGGCAACTAAGAATTTTTATGCTGGAACTGGAGGACTTGCTGGGAAAGATTTAATACATTTTAAGCTTGTCTGATTTTAAAATATCAACAATAACTACACCTGTGTGATTTAATACCAATTCTCAAAGGTCACGTCGAGAGTGGGGAGTGGGGAGCGTAAAGCCAATTGCAGGGTGTGAATTGCAGTAAACCGATATGGGTATTAGACAAGACAGAGTGTCCAGACAATAAAGCATGCAAGAATTAGATTAAGTCAGGTAGGCAAATGCTAACATACCCTCCTCTAAAGCGATTAGAGTGTGAATTGATTTCCTGGCATCAAGATGATGGATTGCATGACCTGTGATGGGGCATCTGAATTCATCAGTTGACACAGCTTCTCTGGAAACTGAAAGGTCAGGTGTTCTGGATCCTCCCCATTCCCATCCCTCCAGCTCCGCTCTGTGCTGCAGGCAGCGAGTCCTGACCCAGTGGACTATGTCACCCACGACCGCTTGCCTCCCACTGTCCAGTGGGTTTTGGCCATTGGGAAATGCCGCAGCACATCAGTGTGTAGGAGAGAGGTCAGCTTCCTGGCCATGACCACACCCCACAGCCTCTCACTTACGCCTGTAGCTCCCAGTGGGGTCCAGTACTCACTCTTACCTCCCTTTTCCCCTCTTTGCTGGTTTATGGTTATCTCACCACTTTTTGGTTAATTTCCTCAAGTCTACCTACACTTCTGTAAATAGTCCCTTCATTGAACACATTCAGAACCCTGGATCAGTGGTCGGCAAACTGCGGCTCTCAAGCCACATGCAGCTCGCAAGCCGCAGTTTGCCGCTCTGTTGACTAATGAGTTTGCCAACCACTGCCCTAGATGAATGTGCCTCTTTTTTTTTTTTTTGCCAGAATGATCCATTAAGCTAATAAAGCATATTTAAATATACTTGGGAGGCAAAGATATTGGCTTTATATTTCAAGATTTTACAGTCTATCCTCAGCTCTCCCGCTCTTTTCTCCCATCGGTTTACTAGCGGAAGTTGGCCTCGGGATGAAATCCCCAGGCTTGTCCTAATTTAAGAGCTCTTAGACAACGCGTTTTACGTGATAATGATTAGGAGCACTAAGATTTAATAAGTACAGCTCCCCTCTCACAGCCAGAGCTTCCGATCCGGTCATGTTTCCTGGTTTCCTGGGGGAGTTCGTTCATGTTGCAGAACAGCTTTGTGTTGGCTTCACACCCAGGGAAGTCAGGCTTTCCCCAGATTTTGTAACTTGGGGGATGCTGAATCCTATTAGTCCCATTTAGGCTCTAATTTGGGTGATTAATCTTAATCTACGTGGGATTTTTAAACAGGAATCAATTACCACGATTTAAGTGCCCTGTTTCTGCACAGAGATGTATTTGGCCAGGCCAGCACTTGGCAGTCCGGTCAGTCTCAGCCACCGCTCACCTTGACACACATCTGCTTACTAATCTCTCCTCAGTGTCTGCTCCTAGTCAGGTCTATCTTGCCAGCAATATATATATTTTTTAAATCGGTTTACTTTTTTCCCCCCATGAGAATAAAGAATCGTGAGATACATTGTCAGCAAATTTTATGAGGATTGTTCTCAGGCAAAATTGGTTTTGGCCAGAAGAGATTTTTTTTTTCAGATAAGTGCATCCGTTCGGCTGTACCCACGTTAGCAGGACAAGAATAGATGCGCTGCGGGCCCTGGCAGTTGGGTTTGCAAGCTGCGTGTGGATTTCGGTGGTACAAGATGAGAAGACACTCCTAACTGCTAACTCATGTGCATCTTTCCTGTTTAGGAAGGACAACACTGTGGGCTCCTGAGAGAAGAGCAGAGTCTAGACAGCTGAATTTTGTAGAATCTGGGTGTTGGGAGAGACACTGAGGTCATCTTGTCCAGTCACTGAAGAACTGCCTTCCCTGGTTCTGTAATATTATAGCCAGGCTCTGCTCCCGTATGCACTCCGACAAGGGATGGAAATTGCCACCTCTAGGTGTTCAGAACAATGCTCCAACCAACGGAGCCACCCGACAGGGCTATCCGTTTATAATTTTGTTCATTTATTTATTCATGTAGTTAATGTTTTTTCAGTATCTGTCAAGTGTCAAGACCTATCTGTTGGTTGAGAATTTGAAACTGAAGAAGATATGGTACCTGCCCACAAGTGAGTTTATGCTTTAGAAGGGAGACAGCGTGTGCTCCTTAGAATGCTGAGTCAGAAGGACTCATGTGCTGCCCAGGTGTCACAGATGGGCCAGCCAAATCAGGTTGGAGGAGACAGTTCTTGAAGTCAACTTTTTGGGATAAGTAAAAGTCCAAGAAGTTATAATATGAAGAGAATCATAACAAATTGTTGCTATAAATGTGTCGTAGTCTGTTCCAGCATCTCTAACAAAATATGGCAAACTAGGTGCCTTACATACAATAGAAATTATTATTTCTATCAAGATATAGGCAGGTTCAGTGTCTGATGAAAGCCCACTTTCTGATTCATAATTGGCCATCATTTTACTGTGTCCTCATATGGCAGAAGAGATGAGGGATCTTTTCTGGGGCCTCTTTTATAAGGCCACTAATCCCTTTCACCAGAGCCCCACCTTCATAACCTAATTATCTCCCAGAAACCTCACCACCAGACACCATTATTCTGGGATTGTAATTTGATATGTGAGATTTTGGATGGGGTACACAAACATTCAGTCCATAACAAATGCCTTCCTATAAATAAACATATTCAGTTACTGTGTTCACAAACTTGAGGGGAAAAAGTATTGTGACCTGTGACACTTGTTTGACCTTGCATGCCATGGCACCGAGCTAGCTGATTCTTTGTGTTCTCCATCTGAAAGGGTGCCTGGTGCTGTCTGCTTCAGACAAAGTTTGATTATGGAGCACTCGACCACAGGAGAAATGTGGAGGATTCTGACTGAGGCCCAATGGAGCAGGAAAGGGAGATTAGTGGGCAAAAAAAATACATATCTCGCCCAGTTCATAGTTCAGCCCATAGTTTGACCTATTCATGCCCAACTCCTTTTTTTCATGTGCCTTCCTTAATATTGTGTTAGTTACATGGCCTCTTATATGTGCATTGCATGAGAGCTTCATTTGGTAGAATTCTGACAGAGAGAACAAATAATTGACATTCAGGTGCAAAACACAGTTATCGCATGTGATTGTAATGCACTTTGTAATAGAAAAGGGACTAAGGTGAGCGGGTAAAGGATGCCTCCTAGTATGAGTGACCTTTGTGTCATGCGAGATAGAATTCTTTGTTGTAAAGATAATTCACTCACTCTCTTGCTTGCTCAGTACTTTGCATGTTCAATAAACATTTATCAAGTGACTATCACCTGCCAGACCTCTCTGAGTTAGGAAGAGAAATCGGGGTCACAGTCCTGCCATGAGGATGTCATAATTTTGAGGAGCGCACAGGAGGAGTGGATAATTAGAGGTCAGCATGATGGGTGTCATGACAGGGTTCTTTGGGCATCTCATCTGGATGGAGGGAGTTAGTGGCAGGAGACGCGTCAATGAAGATGAGGTGACAAATATGAGCTGCCTCCTATGGGATGGTGTGTGCTATAGATCTATGGGTGCATGGATTCAGTGAGACAGAATTCTGAGCTCTGCTTAGAAGAAAATAATGTGCCTACCCCTAAAATTTTATATGCTTTCAGAGGGTTCTCTGAGTCCCTGAAGCCCATCCACAAACCCCTGCTTCAGCCCTCTTGTAAGAGTTTATGCTCACAGAGCGGCAGGGACATGAGGCCATAGAACGCCAGTGGCTGCTTTATGGGAGTGCCGGGAGAGGAATATTTTCCATTATCTCTGCTAATGGAAAACTCAAGGAAGCAGTTGTGGCAATGCCAGCAGGGCTGAGAAGTCCCTTGGTGACCACTTCCTCTTGTTAGTGTGGGTGGTAAGTGGAAATATAAATACAGACCGAAACATGGTCCAGGACCAATTAAGACCTGCTAACCTGGGAACACCAATTTTTCACCTGTTTATGGGGAAAAAATGGATATTTTTATTGCCCCATAGGTATTTTCATCTTAAAATAAGTATGTCTTTTATGTGAATAAATGAAAGAACCAAGTTTTATTTCAAAGTATGAAAGCTGATCATGATCATGGAAGTTAATCTAAAGTAAGTCAAAGGTACTGGTTCTCTTATTCATCCAGAATTCATGGGCAGGAGAGAAGTGTAGCCATCGAAAGAAAAGAAATCAGAGTTACTTGCCCAAAGAACGGAACAAAGATGAGGAGCAGGGGAAACTTGCCCTGTACAAAGGCCCTATGAAAGGCTTTTCCTCCTATCGGCCATCCTCGCCCTCCTTCAGCTGAGGACACCTGTTTATTGTTGAAGTTTCCTGTTCCTCCCGCCATCCCTTTAAGAAAGTGGGGCAAGAACTGGTTTATGCATACCTGGGGGCTAACGTATGCTTTGCGGAGAAGGGAGTTTCTCACAGCGTATTCCAGCCATGGGCCAAGGCATGAAGCATGGTGCTTCTGGGAATATACACCGTTCCCCGCCTCACCTTTTGTATCATTGGTGCCCCGACAGAAGTCCCTTCACTCCTGAGGTCTCTGCCACTTGCTTATCATCTGACCTCTACTCCCGTGGTGCTCTTCCACATCCCTCAGTAGCTGTCTTATCTTGTCTCCCACCTCACCATCTTCTGAGCCCGTTTTCCCCAATCATCTCCTGAGGCCTCCAACCTCACCACTAAGTTTCATGTGATGGTCTTGGTTGTACTAAGATAGAAGCCATCGCCTAGATCAGCGGTTCTCAACCTGTGGGTCTCGACCCCTTTGGGGTCAAATGACCCTTTCACAGGGGTTGCCTAAGACCATCGGAAAATGCAGATATTTACATCACGATGCATAACAGTAGCAAAATTTCATGGTTGGGGGTCACCACCACATGAGGAACTGTATGCAAGGGTCTCGACCTTAGGAAGGTTGAGAACCATTGGCCTAGATCTACCTAAGCTTCTTCATTATCTCTACTTATTTTTAAAAAAATCTTCATCCAGCCCTAACCGGTTTGGCTCAGTGGATAGAGCATTGGCCTGTGGACTCAAGGGTTCCAGGTTTGATTCCAATCAAGGGCATGTACCTTGGTTGTGGGCACCTACCTAGTAGGGAGTGTGCAGGAGGCAGCTCATCGATGTTTCTTATCGATGTTTCTAACTCTCTCTTCCTCTCCCTTCCTCTCTGTAAAAAAAAAAACCACACAATAAAATATATATTTTTAAAAAAATCTTCATCCATCCTCTTTCTCGTGATCCTCTCTGAAAGGATGAAGTCTCAGTCCTTTTATAGCCTAACCCCTCCCCTGTGTTCCTGAACCTGTCACATCTTCTCAACACCCACCCTCCAACCTGCGTTCCCAGCCATGCAGGCTCTTCGGTGTGACTCCTCCCTTTCATGATGACATTCCTCCGACCTGGTTCACTCGCTCTCCATTCACTCACACCTCCACACTCCTCTCCCCACCACTGGACCTGGAGTGATCTTCTCAGCTCGTTGTCTTAGACTTATCATCTCTGTGAACTCGGCAGCGCCAGACGAGCTTTTTCTCTGAATCTTCTGAGAAAGTGCCCTGCAGGTTCTCCTGACTCAGCTTGATTTTACTTGTTCATCATCATTTCTGCCCATACTTTTCCTCCATGACTCCGACTCCCTACCGCTTCCCCTGGCTTTCTGTGTCTTTTCTCTTCCTCCTTACCTTTATAATATACCCTTTCTCTCCTGTTCCCTCTTCACAATCCCATCCACTCCCCAACCTTGGGTAATGCACAGATTTGTCTCTGTCTCTGACCTTTGTCCAGGGTCTCGTTCTTTATTCCTAACTGCCTGCTAAGCGTCGACAGCACGATGTGTTATCATTACTAACACGCCAATGGTCTGAAACCCGGTTCACCACTCTCTCCAGAACCAGTTTCTCTGCACATTTTTGTCCCATTTAATGGCATCCCATTCTCGGTCACCCACAGTCATCTTTGACCATCAGATCCCCTAGGTTATAGCTCTGCATTGTCTCTTGCATTTGGCCTCATTTTAGGGTGCTGACTACATTAGACTTACGTCGTGATGGAGCCTCTTGTCATTTAAGGGCAGGGGACTTGTTTTACTCATCTCTGCTTGCCACTTGGTGGCCAGCACAGGGCCCTTACTATTGGAGATCCTCATTGTTTATTGAATAAATGACTGCAAATTAAATGTTTTAATGCTTTACTTGCATCTCGCGAACTACTTGTCATTGAGCCAATTTTCCATCATTAGTTCTCTAAATACTTCTATTCTTGCTGAAGCCGATTTGGCTCAGTGGATAGAGAGTCGGCCTGTGGACTAAAGGGTCCCAGGTTCGATTCCTGTCAAGGGCATGTATCTTGGTTGCGGGCATATCCCCAGTAGGGGGCGTGCAAGAGGTGGCTGATTGATGTCTCTCTCATCGATGTTTCTGACTCTCTATCCCTCTCCTTTCCTCTCTGTAAAAAATCAATAAAATATATTTTTAAAAAAGAAAATGAACTGACATGGATTAATGTTTTTAATAAATAAATAAGTAAATAAATGAATACTGTTATTCTTAACCAAGCAAGCACTGGGTTATAGTTTCACACCCAGACCCCTAACCATGCCACTGCTGCTCTCTTTCAGGAAGAGCAAGTAGGTGAGGATACCCTGGGTGGAGAGCCATCCATCTAAACTTCCTTCTTGAGAGCCAGCGATGATACAGAGGGTTCTCACGTTTTCATGGCAATTTGAGATAACTTATATCTCCCTTTATACATTGATTTTTCTGCTTTTTCACTTCCTTATTTTTAACAGGCTTTCGAAACGGAAGCCACCACTGTGACATTAGGCGCTACTGATAGTACATCAATAGGATGCAGCTCATCCCCCTGCCCAGCAGAGTGTGGCTGGCTGCTCAGTGCACGGCCCCGTAATGCATATTAGTCGCACAGACATTAGGGAAGCCCTTCCCATCCATATGTGTGTGCACGGCCCGTGGAAGTTAATAACGCCATACATCACGTGCACAGAGAATGTACAACGTATGTCAGAATGGCGGTGGGCTCATGCAAAATGAGCCTGGGCTTCGGAGAGGAGGAAAAACCAGGGGGAGATTTCTCTCCTTTCAGACCTACTGTTTCCTGATTTATTTGTTTCTGAGCGTGGCAGTATCCCAGGCCCACGTGTTTTTGTTTTTGGTTTTTTTCAATATGTGCCCCCCCCTCCCTGGCCACCTTATTTCCCGTGGATAACAAAAGAAGCCCTTCGGAGAAACGCGAGATAGCAATTACACATTGGTATTCATGTTGCGGGAGTCGCACTCTGTCCTTGGGGAGTTGAACAATGAATATCCCACATTAATTGCCACAGTAACGGTGTGTCTGACCTTGCTGAAATGTAATCCATCGGCTTTACGCAGGAATAATTATTTGCCACCAAAAGGTTTAAAAAGAATCATCATAAAATTACGTCGCTGTTTAGCATGACTAATATTTGTGTGTGGGGGTGTGTGTTTAAGAAGATTCTGGGGGACTCAAACAGATGAGGTCACGGCATTGTCTTAGGAGCCAGGGTCCTGGGAGCTGAAATCATAATTTCATCACCGACTTGGCTGGCAGTGATAACAAGATGCGTGCTCTCCCTCTGAAGGGGGAGCAGCGTCCACGGGGATCCCCGCAGGTCCGCGGGACTGCTGGATAATAAGGCAGGCTAGGTCAGGCGCCTCTCCTCCTTTAGGGAAGACTCTTCTCTATTTTTGCCCTTAATTATAAGGCAGGCTTTTCTGCCAGCAGCGGAAACATGCAGGGGACCCCAGGACGCGTTTCCTTTGTTAAAGCAGCGACATCGTTTTTTAAGAGAGAGAAAGCCTACTTGACTGTCAACTTTTCTGGCTTTAATCCTTCGCTCAGATCCTCAGGTATGCAGAAACCAGGTTTTCTGGCACGCATGTTAAGGTTCTTCTTTCGGGCCCGCTTCTGCTGACTGGCTGTCGCGCACGGGGAGGATTGCACAGGACACGCTGGGAGAGTGTCACTCTGGGCCCGGGGCACACTGCTGGGTCAGCAGCCAGCGCACCCGCACAGCCACGTCAGCGGCCACGCCGGCTCTCGGGGCTGCGGGCGGGAGCTGTGTGTGCAGAAATGAATGGTGGCGCTGCCTCCTCTCCTGTTCCACACGGAGGGAGGTGAAGAAAGTCAGGGTGAGCTCACCCGTGACATCCGAATCTCTCTCCGGGCCTAGATGAGATTCTTACCGGAGACCCCTGGTTGCCTGTATTCTGGCAAAACAAATCCGTGATAAATGGGAAGGCCCACCTCCAGGCTGGGAAGAGATGGCACTGAATGATGGAAGGGGTAGCTGTAGGCCCACCTTTGAAACAAGGCTGTGGTGTGACTGAGTAGAGGTTATCTGCCACCACCGTGTAATGTGGCTTGTGCATTGTTTTGGGGTTTAAATGAGGTTGGGGGGGTGGGGGAGGCACAGACAATAGTGCAGTAAAGGCCTAGGGAGGGGGGGAGAGGGGGAAGAAGGGGATTAGTGGAGGGGAAAGGGGACATCTCTAATACTTTCAGCAATAAAGATAAATTGTAAAGAACATGTTGTAAATGACTTTCCCATTCCAAAGGACTGATTGTTTAATAAGCCTTCCCCAGGTAAAAGGGAATAAATAACACACGCAACTTGTCCGTTGTGTCCTGTGAAACTTTGGATTCCTTCCTTCACATCACTCCGGTAGCTTTAACAAGGAGCAGTCTGAATCCGTCTCCCCACTTTCTGGGTTTCCTCTGGGCTTTATATTTTAGGCCCCCTCGTGCATAAAGGTCCTCTTCTCACTGATCTCCTACCTGCGGCCGCAGAAGTTCCCTGCGATTCAGAGGCCCCCTGGCCTGAAAATACTTCGGAGTCTTTCTGTTCCCCTCCTGTGTCTGTAGGGCTGGAGCCTGGACCCTGTCCAACAGGGAGCTTCTTGGCCCGCCTCCTAATTTATTCCGAGTCTTTAGAGAAATTACGGTACCAAGCCAACTCCAGCCAAGGCCGCTTTCGCGAGCTCCTTTTCTAACCTCCTCTCCCGTGTTGTCCCTTCTCCCCCGGCCCCATGACAGCAGGATGGTGAGGTGACCACCGTCCGGGAGCAGGAGCGCAGCGTCCTGGTGCTGAGGAAGGTGCCGCGCAGCCCGGCGCCCCCGGGCGGGAGCGCCAGCAGCGATGGGAGGTGAGTTTCCTCCCCGAGCGAGCCTCCCCGCCTCCCTTCCCCGCTCCCCCCCTCCCTCCCTCTGCCTCCTCTGCCTCCCTCCTCCCTTTTCTCTCCGCCTCTCTCGGCTGCGCTCTCGCTGACTGCAGAGCTCCGGCAGCCAGATGGACTCAGTGCCCAGGGAAAGCCCGAGATGGCCAGGAGCGCCTAGCATTTAGGGGATGCCTTTGTCCGGAGCCGGGCGCCATGGGCAGCTCCCGGCTGCGGGTCCGAGACCCGCACTGGGAGAGGAAGGACCGCGCGGGGCTGGCGGGCCGCCCGCCGCCGCTGCCCACCTTCGATGTGCCTTATTTCAAATACATTGACGAGGAGGACGAGGACGACGCGTGGAGCAGCCGCTCGCAGTCCTCGGCGGAGGAGGACTCGGTGGACTCTCTGCTCTCCGACAGATACGTGGTCGTGGCCGGGACCCCCGAGAAGATCTTGGAGCACCTTCTGAATGACTTGCACCTGGAAGAAGTCCAGGACAAAGAGACAGGTAAGCCCGGGCTGGCTGGCTCCCGCTTCCAGGCTCAGCGGCAGCAGCACCGGCTGCCCTTGGCCCTGTGCATCCTTAGGAGCAAGCTTCCCGCTGGGGCCGCCCGCCCGGGGTGGGCTGATCCGGTGCCCGCTCTGTGCCCCTCCCCCTCGGCCCCATGCCGTTTTGTTTAAATCCACTAAATGGACACACGGAGACCCCAGCAGCTGCCTGGGAAGGAGCCGTACAAAGAAGCGGGTACGCAGGCAGCTGCTCTTGTTTCTGGGCGGCTTTTACCAGACCTTCCCTAAAGACGGGTGGCCAGAGGCTAGCGTTCGGTGGGGAGAAATGCAGGCGAGGGGTTAACGAGCATTCATTCACCTGGCCTGTGGAGGGGGATCTGCATTGGGGGGCAGGAGGGGGAGCCTCCCAGAGAAATGTCAACAGTTAATGCAACTGCTCAGCAAGTATAAGCTGAGCAACTTCTGCCTTTTCCCCAGCGGCTTACCGGCCGCTCAGAGCACGCCCTGCTGTGCCCAGTAGGACAGGCACAGCCCCTCCGTCTAGAAATGACAACTCACTGAAGTCTGGCTGGTGGGAATCCTTGTCTTTTCTATTGAATCGGGGAGCAAAACGCCCGTTTCGCTTTTTCACCTTTGCCCTTTTGCGAACGCTGCTGCTCCATGCGCAGGAGGACTAGCCCCCATTTCTGTTTCACAGAAGGGTGCGTGCGTGCTTGCTTCTCTTCACCAGGTTTGAAAATTGTTCCAGCCTGGAGCAATTACTCCAATGACTAGGCCCCTGGCGATAGCCTGAATCTGGTAACTCGATCCTCCGGCGGAAAGGCACTTCTGGCCGCCACCGGAGGACCTGGGATGCCCACAGTTTGCCATCGTGTGTTGGCGGAGGTGTCGGGCAGAGGCACCTTTCAGTTGTCTTGGTACAAAGGAACTCCGTAGGTTTCCCCGGGCAGGAGGGATTGTGAGATGACAGCATCGGTGGGAGTGAGAATCCCCTGGGGTCCCAGAGGTTTCCCCAAACCTAACTGGTGTTTGGCTCTCCGTTGCATTCCAAAGGATGTGAAGAGAAACCAAGATGTGTGAAATATGTAGGAAAACAAAGCAAAGTGATCCAATCAAGTTTCCTACAGTAATATTCTGTTTTATCTCAGATTTCAAAGAAATACTTATTTTGCATAGGTATGTTTGGGCAAAAAAAAAAAAAATCAGTAGTTGTCATTTGTACACAAACAAGCGAAAGGAAGTGTAGTCTCGTGGCATTGGCCGGGTGTTTCTGCGTGCCCATCGGCGAATGGTCTGCGCGTTTGAGTGCCATTCCGTGCCCCCTTTCATCAGAGCGCACCTCCCGGAACCGCCAGGGTGCCCGTGCACCGGTCACCGGACTGCCTCTCACAGGTGGTTGGCACTCCCCTGCACCCCCCCTGCCACGAAGAGGACACCTTGAAATGGGTAGAGGTTCAGGAGGAGTAAGTGCTTTCTTCTTAATAGCACCCCAGTTTATTCTTTAATACAAGACTTGGTGCCCAGGTCAGATGGATCAGGGTAGGGATTATGAAAGCCCACCCAAGGCCTCGCCTGATCCTTCTTTCTTTCTTTCTCGTGGCCGTTAGTTTCCTGTGAGAGATGGCCAATCACAAGTCTCCACTGCCGAACACGGGGCGTCAGAAGCACCCCGATCACTCTTCCTAAGGCCGGGAGTTGCCTCCTGTCGGCAGCTGGTGTTGTGCCTGGGGTCTAGGGACTGCTATTCCACTTTCTTATCAGTTATACCAACGCTGGGCTCAACTGTGTCACGTTAGCCACCTGCTCGGAGGACTCGATGCAGCGGTCTGCCCTAAGTCGGGACTAGAAGGCTGGCCACTCGCTGGGGGCCAGGCAGAGACGCCATTTGGGTCAGCCTCTCCTCATTCCTTCTCCTTTTCAGAGAGTTTGTGGAGGACACACTTCAGATGGGTTTACAGACACCTGAGGGGGGGACATGTTAACGACTTCTCTGACCCCAGGAGAATTTTAGGACAGTAAGGAAGTCAACGTTAGATGGATGTGCATGCAACAGCGGTGCCTACGTGGCAGTCACGTGCAGTTCTTCGAAACTTCACGCGCAGCGCTGTCGACCATGTGGCTTTTGTTGATGGGATTGAAAGAGATCACACATAGGAGGGAAAATACATCTCATGTACAAATGGCAGGAACCCGGGCATGAGTGCGCTGTCGTTCGAATGCTAAAGGAGTAACGTATTGCAGGTCATCGAGGCTCCTGGTCAGGGAGGGAGGTGAAGTGGGGTTCTTTCTCGTGGTCCGGCCGGCAGTCCTCATCACAAAAGGCTCTGTGTGCACGAGCCTGCTAGAGTCACATAAACATATGGAAGGCAGATGGAGGGGAAGGGGAAGGGGCTGCCATAAAAATGTACAGCAGCGTTTTATGTTCTCCAGTGCCCCTGCTAGGGAGACGGAGCCATCTGGGGCAGGGGGGAGCCATATGGCCGTCATCCGCCTGGGCCCGATGGCAATGAGGAGAAACGGGGTACCTGGGCGGAAATGAATGGTCCCAGTGGCTGCCATGAACCTACTTTGGACCTGTCATTCCTGTACCCACTGCAGGTTGGGGAAGATAAGCCTGCGATGTAAATTTCTTCCCATCTCTTCTCCCCCAAAGTCCCTTAGTTGTGAAAGTGCAGGTGCAAGGCCGAGCGGAAGAAATCTTCTGCATCGCCAAGGACCCGTGGAAGTGGTTACTGAGTGGTGCTAAAGCACAAGTGGGGGGAAGTCTACTCAACTAAATGGGAACAAAAGGAGAATGTCAGGGCTGCTGAGATGACGTGTTTCTGTGGCTGCCTGAGTTCATATGGCACTCCATCACCAACTCACACTGAGTTTTCAAAGCAAAAGTAATCTCGGAAATGCTTAAAAGCAATCTACTAATGCTTTTCCTAACCGATTAGATCCACACAGCACTTGTTTGCCTGCTGATCTTCATAATCCCCCATGTGCATACCTTTCCTCTCCGGCTGTACCAGGCACAAGGAATGAATGAATGAATGAATGAATGAATGAATGATTGTTCCCTGTTTAAAATGGAACACGTATTTGAGTCTGGTGATTGCATATTTATTTGTGATCATAGAAAGTGATTGAAGCCATCTTCAAAGATTTCCTTCTCTTTCAAGGCTCAGGTTCTAACCTGAAACATTGGGAATATTAGAGAAAAATCAAACGGCTGTGTCTTTCATCTTCCCGGAGTAGGGCAGGCGTCCTGGGGCATCCTCAGCCCAGGAAAGTGACCAGGAAGGCAAGAAGGAAGAGAGAGGAGGAGTTGAGAGCAGGAGAGAGGGAGGGCAAGTCCACAGCCTGCCCGGGACTGAGGGCCACAGAGGTCCCTGCCTCTCTTTAGGCCTCTCCCCATCCTCAAGAGGATAAAGCATGTTTTATTAGAGATGCTTCAGGGAATAACAATGTCTGTTTCAAAGCACGGGCAGAGGAGGGGGGCTACATATCACATGGATTATACAGAGAAAAATCTTCTTATTGATTTTTCTCTCTAAATCCGCAGTATGATGGGTGGAACACCAGGAAATGCATTATGTGCTCCCTCTCTTTTAGTTTCCTGTTCCTTATTCATCTGTTTGATGAAAATGCAGGATGATTGCAGGTTTCCAAGAACAAGAAGCAAACAGAGACTGGGATAGGGGAACTAGGGAGAGCCTACCAGCTGATTCTCATTAGGCTTGACCTGATTTCTTCAAGGTGTGGCTGGTATTTTCTTTAACGTCCTGGGCTGTCTGGTATAGGTGACGGTCAGTGTGGGAATGTCTGCCCAGCCTGCTTTGATCCTGTGATAGGCACCTCCATGTTGGTGGTGTGCTGAGCACCTAGGAGGCGGAGCATGTCACTGTAACAAGGCAACAGCCTCTGGGCAAGTGCCTGGCATGTATTATGGGAGCCTCTCCCTCTGTCCATAGAGTCCGAACGTTATTCTCCATCACCAGCTTCATGGCTTTGCAGAGTATTATTGCGCCACCAGAACTTTGAGTGAAGCTGGGACAGGCACCTTCTGTTTCCAGGTACAGCAAAGGCTTGGGACAGCTTTCCGCAGAGACAGCGAAAATCTCCAAGTGCTGTGGAGGGAGGGAGAGCTGCAGCAGAAGTGCTTACAACAGAATATGGTTTCTGCCCAGCCAGGTTGGCTCAGTGGTTGAGCATCGACCTATGAACCAGGTTGGCTCAGTGGTTGAGCATCGACCTATGAACCAGGAGGTCATGGTTGGATTCCCAGTCAGGGGGGCCCAGGTTGTGGGCTCAATCCTCCAGAGGGGGCATGCAGGAGGCAGCCAATCAATGATTCTCTCTTATCATTGATGTTTCTATCTCTCTCTCCCTCTCCCTTCCTCTCTGAAATTAGCGTAATACCAATGTGTGCATGTGTGTATGAGAGAGAGAGAGATGGAGAGAGAGAGAGATGGTTTCTGCTCTTTCTCATCTTTGTTCTCCAGGGTTTGTCTCTTTTGGTTTGGTTTGTGTGTGTTTTGGGCAGTTCCCTTAGCTTCTCTCCTAATTATTAATATGAAGAATGCAGTGTGTTTGCTGTGAATGAAGTGTTGGGAGACTTTACAAATTAACATTGACAAAGTGATGGGATCATTGGAATTGGGTAGAAATGTTCTCCTCAGTTGCCTCATTTGTGAAAGTAAAGGACGTAGACTATGTGACGTTTGAGTTCCCTTCCAGGTTTGAGAGCCAGGATTTGAAGGTTACTCAAGGCACCACTCCATTTAATCCATTAAACTTCCTCTCCATTAGATAGATCCTTGTACAGGACCATTATCCTCATCTGATGGACAGAGAAACTAAGAAAGAAGTTAACTAAGCTGTTTCAGAGATCAAGAGATCATTTGAATCTGGGGATGGACCCAGATATATTCCTAGCTTTATTCCTTTATCATTTTTGTCCAGTAACTAGAATCATGGATAAATGACATCAATGAAATAAAAACCTACCATTCAACTCTGGCTATATGCCCCAAATCAGGTGCTTGAGTAGCCACTTAAGAGCGATCTGATCTCCAGCACAGACCTGCTGTTTGATTCCCAGCTGTGAGCAGAGCGGCCAGTGCATGCGCTCATGGCTTCAAGAAGGTTACACGAGGTCCTAATTTCAGTGGATGGTGCTGGATCAGACATTCACATGAGAAGTGACTGGAAGTCAGATTTTGACTGTGGATTTCATTGGAGGTGTTCATCTTCCGGACTCATCTATCCATAGCACCTTTGAACATGGGCTGTCATGTATGATAGCTAGGGAAGTGATGCTTTTACACTGCCTGAAGATTGTGGGTTAATTAATACTCTTGTTGGTAATGAAGCAAGGTGAAATGAAGTGAGACAGAGCCAGAGCATAAGGTCATTAACATGCACTGATTAATAATGGAAATGTGGACATTTTCATTGCAGCACAACCAATGGGCAAAGGGAGATGTTTAATGGATACGGATGCTCTTCAGGGACTGTTTAGTCCCCATTTGGAATGAGAATGGATCATTGCAATGCATTTTCTTAATTGCATCATTTTCATATTGACTCCACATGACCTCTTCCAATACTTAGAGGTTAAGTATAGCTCCAGAGCACACTAGAAACAAACTAAAGTATTGTAAAGCGATGGGAAATTAATTTCAGGAGGATCCAAAGAGGGAAATGAAATATGTGAGGGGCAAGAATCACCTTAGAAAGTAGATCTTAACCCTCTTGACTATAAGAATTTTGAAAAACTTGGGCATCTTAGCAAGAATTTTTAGATTTTCTTCTTTGGATGCTTTTAAGGAAACTTTCAACCCCTTTCTGATTGTTTGGAGCCTGGAGGTGAGGTAGAGGGTCTTTGAAAGTTGCCTTCACACGTTGTTCTAAATGAAGTAGTACCCACGTGACTGCTTGCTTGTGTCTCTAAAGTCAGTCCTCTTGATGATGTTACTGAGCGCAAGTTCTTGTGCCCAGTGCTTCAAAAGGCCAAAACTCAAGATGTCAGAGTTTGGGGTAAGGAAAAGTTAATTGATTGAGAAAGCACCAACTGAGAAGAATGGAGACTTGATGCCTCAGATCCATCTCTCTTGCTGGACCGGGTTAAGGGTTTTTAAGAGGATGGGGGAGCAGAATGGGAAAATGCTGGTGGGACAAGTTTTAGTTGGAGGACCTTGGCACCTGGCCATTTGAGGTAAAGGGGCATCAACACCAGAGCTTCCTGGACAGTGGATCCTTGGCTTCTGAAAGCGTTCTGGTGTTCACGTTGGGGTTATGTCCTGGTTCTTTGCTTTTGGGGGACAGGGGAAGAAAGGGGCCAGGGGTCAAGACTTCGGTTCCAGATGCAGTTAGAAGTCAAGGTTCTTTCCTCTGCACATGCTTTGGCCTCGTGATTTGGCATATCCTCTCCAAAAGCAACTCGGTATCTCGCTAAACAAGATAGGACCGTCTTGAGCTGGTTCTGTAGTTACAGTGTTCTCAACCCCCTGATCAGAGAGGTTTCCCTGTGTACACTGCAGCCAGTATGGAAGACTTGGAAATGAATGGGCTTTCCTCTTTATACCTATTTGCGCATGTTCTCTTATTGACATTGTATTTGCATCTCTTGAATTGCTTTCCCTCCACCTCAAATGTTGGTTTCTTTTTAGAAAGATGACTGGAAACCTGAGGTATTTTTTTTCCTTGTTGTTCAGTACATTTCTAATTTTTTTAGAATGGCTGGAGGATAAGTTACATAATACTTACCCTCCAGCCAAGTAATATAATACTCTGGTACATTGAGAGCTGCTAAAAGTGTGTATTTGGTTGGTCAGCTTTTAAAAATTCAGAGTATGTAAAATTATAATGTACTCTAAAATATAAAGACCCTGTTTCATAAGTTCCAAAGTTCATCTGGAATTTGAGGTCCTAATAGATGTCAGTTTTGTTCTGTGAAAAATAAAATAAATCTGTATCATCTCTTTGTCATGGGATGAAGGTTGTTTTGAAACGCAAGTCTTCATTATAGCTTGTGGTTTTCCTCATAAAAGTAAATTTGAGGAAGATGACAGCTTTGTCTACTTTTCCTTTTAAATCTGTCTCCCTCCTCTCCGCCCTTTAAGAATGAAGGCTGCTATATTGGTTTCTTTTCCATCTATAGTTCTGTCATCTCTACAGCAGGCTCCCAGCAGTTTGGTGCCAATACTTGTTCTTGTAAAAAAAAAAATTTCTTTTCGTGCTGTTTGTGCTATTTTAAAGGGGAAATGGATTTTTGTTCCTTTAACAAGGAAATGCTATTCTCCCATCTTGAAGTTTTTAAATGTGGCAGATTTTCTAAGTGAGCTTGGGCCTATTGTCATAAGAATCGTACTGTAGGAGATACACTTGTGATTTTCTCCTTGTCCGGCCTCATTCCCAGAAACTTGCTTAAAGGTGTGATGTAAGTCAGGCATTTGGGGAGCAGCAAATTGAAAGGAGCAACAGATTCTGAGATCCCAAGGAGACAAGATATTACGTTCCACAGCGTGTTTAACAATCTAGTGATTTTAGGGAAAGAGTAGTTTTACTGTAACATCAGTGCCTGGAATTCCCCGAGCCCGTTGAAGATAATAATGTCAAAGGATGAAACACTCTTCCTCCTCTCTGTCTCTCAGAGATCTCAGGCGGCACCTCCCCACAGAGTTGATGGATTTAAAGTGAGACCGTCAGATGTCCTTGTCTGTATTTTTAAAGGCTGTGACATTTTCCTCAAGCAAAATTGAGCCTCCTATCAGAAAATGGAAGGAAAAAAAAAGTGATTTTTTTTTTCAGTGTACAAAGTGTGTAGTTCAGACAGTCTTACATGTGTGAGGAAAGAATGTTAGTGGATGGCCATTTGTTGGTGATAATCACTGCGTGTTAATCTTTCACAGCATGTTTCAGGCAAATTATTGCTTCATTTAAGGGGTGCCTTGCCACCAAATTGCTGTAATTGACAAGCACATGTCTGAAAGGGACAGTCTGTGAGCGGCGATGGGGGGGGGGTCTTTGCCTGGAACATACCTGTAATTGCGCTTTTCCTCATTTCACAGTCTTCTCATTATAACCTTCCCTCCCATTTCCCATTATCTTCATTTTCTGCCCTGGGGGCTTTCTTGCTCTATAATTGAAACCATTCTTTTCATTCGGTTGCAGCGTTCTGCCTTCTACTTAAGGCAGCTACTTGGCCAGCAATCCTCCCCCCTATCCCCACCCCCACCCCCCCACCCCCGCCACCACTCCCCCCACTACCTCTCCCAAATCTCAGAGACAAACATGAACTTAGAATTGTTAAATGTGGCTGAGCAGAACATGGGGAAAACTAAAACATCTTGTTAGAATGCCCAAAACATCTTGTTGTAACCTAAATAGTGAACAGAAAATTATTTTTAGAGCCATTCTGTATCCCTGTTATTTGAAAGTTACTGTTCTTATTTGCTCTGGGTATACAGGATACTTGGCGAATCTTCTAACTACTTAAAAACATATTTTTATTGACTTCAGAGAGGAAGGGAGAGGAAGTGTCAGAAACAGCAGGAGCACTGCCCAGCATGCTGCTGAGTTGTTCTGAGTCCATATATTTTTCTAAATTCTTCCTGACTACGCCAGGGCAGGTCCTTCTAGAACCCTGCCCACTGTACCAACTGTTGGGAACTTAGACCAAATTCCTCCTTTATCCTCCGCTCACTGTTAGGTCTGAGCCCCTCTGCCTGGGGCTGCACCTCCTAGGACACTGGGTTGTAGACTGAGAAGCCATGAGAGGTTATCTATAATAATAAAGGCATAATATGCCAATTGACCCAACAGCAGAATGACCGTCCAGACGACCACGCTATGATACCCACTGGCACCAGACCAGCCAAGGCAGGTGCAATGCGATTGGTCAGGGCCCTGCGCATCACCCCATGCTCGCCTTGCAGAGGGAGGTCCAGGCCACTGGCCAGTGGGGCAATTGACTGGGGGGAGGAGGGGCTTCATGGAATCAAGGAACCGAGGGAGGGGTGGCGGCAGATGTGGGCAGTGCCAGGCCAAGGCGGGTGCAGGCAGGGGGGAGGGGGAGACAGGGCTGTGAGACAGCCAGAGCCAGGGTCACTGCCACGAGGCATCCGGGGCTGCAAAGGCCACCCTTGCACAAATGTCATGCATCGGGCCTCTCGTGGGTACATAATGGGTATTTCTTTCAGAAGCCAGTGGCCACATAGCCCTCAGAAAAGACAGTTCTTCACAGCAAAGTCCCTACAGGCAGGCAGCCGGACACTGGTTGGCAGATACCTATCTTTCCCATAAAGCAGCATCCGTCTCTGCACCCACACCTATTATCGGAGCAGCCGCCGCTGCCTCCAGACCCCTAGCTCTACACAGCAACGTGGTACCTGAGCTCTGCCTTAGCGCCCAGCCTCAGCAGCCCCTCTGGCTCAGCAGCTTCTCCCATCTCCCCGGCCCAGCACACTGGCAGGTCAGTGGTTGGCAGCAGTACAACGATGGAAATGTCTTTTGAGAGCCAAATTTTTTAAACTTCAACTTCTTCTATCGCCACTTCTTCAAAATAGACTCGCCCAGGCCGTGGTATTTTGTGGAAGAGCCACACTCAAGGGGCCAAAGAGCCACATGTGGCTTGTGAGCCGCAGTTTGCTGACCACGGGGCTAGGTAACACTGTAGCTATAGCTGAGCTCTCTATGAGCTCTTGTCCTTACATCGTAGCAGTCCCAGCTCTCCTCTCCCCTGCACATTCCCTGTGCCTGCTGCCTCTGCTGCTCCTCACTCCAGCACACGAGCTGGTCAGTAACTTGTGTATTTCTCCAGGGACAAAGCAGGCTAGTTGCCAGCGGTGACATCAGTCATATTTTGGCTACAGAAGGGCACAGTGTGCCATGTGTCCTTGCACCCGCTTATGGCATCTTGGCCTTGGGCACCCCGATTAGGCTCTTGCTCAGAGCGGCCCGGGCCATTCTGGTGTACTGACAACAAGGTCCCTGTGCTCCCATTGGCCGCGACTATCTGGGGACCCTAGCGTGGTTCCCACAGGGAGAGAGTCAGAGCTGGGGACCTAGGCACCGTCCAGCATTGATTTGCAGTAACTCGGTGATTACCCCCTTATGTAGCTCAGTCTCAGCATCATCCTCACGAAAGAGTAGCAGGCCGACCCTCCTAGGGTGCATATGGAGAGCACAGATGAGGGGTAAAGCTCTGGTACAGAACACAGTGCATGGGCGTTTAAAGGTGGCTGTGTAGTCATTTAAGTAGCTACTGTGTTCCCTTTCCTGCTTACCTCCTTGCCCACCAAAGCCACCCCTGGTTTCCCGTGTCCAGTAAGAAGAGGTGTGGAAGGCAGGAGTGGGATGTGGAGGTTTGTGCAGATGTTCACATGAATGGCATGTGGATCCGCCTTATGTGGTTCTTTAATGATCTCACCTGTCAGATTCCAAACCCCTACAGAAGTTGAGACAGTATCTTCGTATTTCTTTTGCTATTTCTTATTATTATAGTTTAAAGTATCACAAATAGAGTACATATGTCTCCTTTTTTTCTCCATTGACCTCCTCCTAGCCTCCCCTACCCCTTACCTCCACCCCCAGCACAGGCTCTCAATGAGACCATATCTTATGACTTTGTCTTCTTCAGAACAGAGAGCACCGTGCTCAGCTGTAAGTAATAGGTCTTCAGCTAGGGCCCAGCCTTCCTCTGTGACCCTAAACCACGTCTGCCTCCCACCTGTGTGAGAAAGGAGGCCGCTCTGTGTTATTGATGAAGACTCCAATGACTGTTCTGGAAACCAGAACATAAGGGCATGCCTGCTGTCAGCCACTGGTTGAAATATTTATCCCATAAATACTTTTAAGCATAGGCAATACACTAAAGTAAGTTTCCCGTATTGGAAGCTTTCAACGTGCGGGAGATCTTGAGCCAGATTGTTTAGAAAGAGCTTAGTTGTGTTTAGTTCCATTTACTTTAAATTAGTAAGTTTATACAATATCTTTTTATCTTTAATATATCTAGCTATCCTGCTGATTCTTAGCTTTAAAAATCGTCAGTTGCTAAACCTTAAAGAAAATAACTTCTCTCTAGTATCCCCTAGAATTTCTGTTAACCAGAAAAAATAAATAAATAAATAAAAATTTGCTTCTCTGAAACTCAGCACTAATGATTCACAACCATCTGGGAGAGTGGAGAACTTTCTGAACTGTGATATATTTCTAGGTTTGAAAGAAAGCTGATAGCAGAGATTCTTCCTGGTGGTTGGGAGATAAAATATCATACCTCATTTCTAAGTTGATTCTAATAGTATTAGAGTTATTGTTTGAAATAACCATGCCCCAGACTTGTAGTTGAAGGTTTAATGTTTAAATTCTTGTTTTACTTGTTACATCAAGCTTTAGAATGTTTAATTGGCCAGCTCTTAGGAACACATTTTATATCACAAGAACGCATTATGTGATATTAATCATACAAGATGGAGCAACCCAGAGAGGTCAATTATGTTCAACTGAGTGAATCTCACAACCGGATATTAATTTTTGTTGGTAGATGCCGGCAGATTGTATTGAAGGCCACGTACCCATGACGATTCCCATGTTCCAATCTATACTGTTAAATAAAATGATACTTGCATTGATCATGAAGAAATTTTTCCTCCTGCCTCATTTGTGAGAGCAACTGCTGTTACTAATAGTGAGCTGTACAATGGCAGTAGGAGTCTTTGGGGAGAAGACAGTGTGATGGATGGTATGAGAGCTGATTATCTGAATAGCCTTTGTTCCTTTTAGTCTAACAAGAGTATGCCTTCAGACCAGGGACCATCCACACACCAGATCCGATGGCCTTTGAGTGCCCAGACTCATGAACCTCCTTCCAGCCACTTTTTTGACACTTAAAATCTGCTCTCTTTTCTAATCCTTCTTTCTTGTTGGCTTCTATTACATTTGTATCTCCCAATTCTCCTATATCTCTCTTCTCGTTCCCCTGCCTTAGCTCATCTTTCTCTTACTATTGCCCAAATGTGAACATACCACCCAGCTCAACCCTCAGACCCCTGCTGACACCTTTCCAGGACTGTGTCAGGGAATTCATGTTGGTCTCAGCCCTCTTCCTCAGCTGCGCCCATACTCATCCAGGCCTCGGTAGCCAGCTCTCATCTCTGAGGTTCTTGCTCAGTAGCATCACTTAAAAACCCATGGAACTCAAGCTCCTGGAGTTTGAAAGTCAACCCATCCTTATTCCTTACCCAGCCTGACTTCCCTGAGGCAGCAAGCATATTCTGTGTCTCTTGTCACTCTTCATTTTTAAAATCTCCCCTTTTCCCGTAGAAAGTGTCCCAGCCTCCTTCACCTGGTGCTCCAAGTCCCTCCTGGGAATTTATTCCAACCTCCTTTCCTAGCTTCACTTCTTGTTAGACCACGTGATCTCTTCCACGGCTGTCTCACAGTTGTTCTGTGGACCAAGGCATGGAGAAAGAGGCTTGGCTGTAACCTACCTACAATTCAAACATGAACCTGAAAGTTTGTGCGTGTGTATGCCAGTGTACTTATCAAATTACATGGTACATGTTGGCACTGCTCCTCAAAAAATAATGGTAAGTTGTGACATTCCAGGGCCAGAAATGGGCCCTTTCAAGTACAAAGCTTTTCTTGTCTCCTTGAAATAAAGGTTAAGCAGAACATATTTTAGAGTGCCTGACATTCCATTGCATCTGAGGTAGAAATACAGGTGACACAAAACTGCTAACGGTAGGTTAGGGAATATGAGTTAGTACAGAAATGTGGAATATTCACATTACCGTGCCTAGATTAAATGGCCACTATAGGCAGTAGTCTGTCAAAATTCTTTTCGTTTGGTAATTCGCTTTAACAGATGAGTGGTTTCATTATTGCAGTGCTTCTTTCTTAGGAGTGTTGAAAAATAACTGAGGTAGTTTTCTCTAATTGCTCCTAAGTAACCCTATACTCCTTGTGATTTTTAGGCTTCAAGGTTTGTTCTTATGTGTTTTTTTGTGTGTGTGTTTTTTACCAAAAAAAAAAAAAAGCATTAAGCTTAGACCTCTTGGGAATATTTAGCCCAGCTCTTCTATAATTTGATTGCAAAAAAGGTCTGTACCAAACCAGTTACTTTTCCTCCATGATACACATCCAGGAGGCTCTAGAAATGCTTATGTTTTGCAGAAATAAAATGGAAATTATTAGTGGTTGATACACTCAAAATGGGAGACCAAGAAAATATTTTAAATTTATACATAAAAGAAAAATACCTTCAAGTAAAACCAAATAAAAATAGCCAATCCTTTTGCCTTAAAATGAAAACAGATGCTAGGAAGAGCTCTGTATTAACATCATTGGGGCTAATTCCAGACATGCATTTTAGAGCGCCTTCTACCAACACTCTGGTTTTGACTACACATTGATGTGTTTTATTTCTGGTTACACAGTACTTAAAACTGTAATACTATTTCCTTTCAGAGAGGAAGGGAGAGGGAGGGAGAGAGAAACATCAATGATGAGAGAGAATCTTTGATTGGATGCCTCCCACACGCCCCCTACTGGGGATCAAGTCCTCAATCCAGGCATGTGCCCTGACCAGGAATCAAATAGTGACCAACTCCTGGTTCATAGGACGCTCAACCACTGAACAACTGCCTTCCACTTTTGATTGCCATTAGCATGTTACTTTTTGAATGTAAGAGTACTTCCTATATTTTAAAAAGCCACTAAAAAATATATATTCTTTCATTTTTGAATATGGGGTATTCCAAAAGAATGGCTGAATAGTTTTGTCAGTGATGAGCCAAGAACTTGGAATTAGATTTAGTGATTGATTTAATGCATAGAATTTTAAAGAAAAGGCTTTTTTGTATGTTGATACCTAGGTATTCACAGAGTTAGAAATCAAAGTGAGTACATCTTTTTATAAGAATGTTAGTGCAAATGGCAACTAGGAATTTGTTTTCGTGAAAGATGCTTTTATACACAAAGGTGCTTTTTTGCCTGGTCTTAAATTACTATTAATTAAGCGCTATAGAATGTAATAGATAATTATAGAGTTAATGTGGATGCCAATGGATGTGCTAGTCTTTCTAAATGGCTATTGTTTTCTAATAGTCTTCAGGGGATCATTTATATAGTTATTGTGGTTCTAAAAATATCTTTAAGTACCAGTGGGACAGCCGTTTTGAAGCGTGGCTATTATAAAATGCACTTTTACTTGAAGTGTGTCATTTTGATTATATCACTCAATTACTTTCATATGCAGGAAAAAAAAATAATAGTGCTGAAAAGAATAAAGGAAAGCTCTTTATATAGAGAAAAATTTCAGAACGATATGCTAATTAAATAGAGAGCAATTCAAGACTACTGGGAATCTGTTCTATTCTTTACGATTTTTTTAGCTCTTGTATTCGTTAGGATTTTAGCTGGAGATGTTTTTATGTGGCCTTATTGTTTTTATTTCATTAATATTTCCATGGCAGAGAGATAATTAGGCAAATGCCTTGAATATTTAATATGGTAGTAACTTTGGAGAAATAAGCATTTCTGGGTCAAAGCCCTCAACAAAATATTGTCATATGTGAGCTGATTAATTGAACCGAATGTCAGGTTGTTTTGCCAGCATCCACCCAGACTCATAGTCGCTCAGCTCATTACCTAAGGCTGTTCCAGAAAGGAAGGACTGGTTATGTCAGAGTTAATGATGTTCTTCTTCATCTCAGCTCCTAATGGAGTAAATCGTGATTAGAGAATCCTTGCAACCTAATTCAGTGAGCTAAGTGTAAGATCAACTCCAAAGAGCCTGAACCTGAATGTCCAGCATTTGAAATGCTGGCAGGTAAGGTTCTCAGCTCCGTCATGCAATGGTTTCTGTACATCATTGGCTCCACTCTAAGGCAGATTCTAGGCGCTCTCTCGTCCTTGCTGCCTGTATCTACCATTGAATGCAGGAAGAAAGAAAGAGAGTGGGGGGAGGGAGGGAAGGAGTAGGAAAGAAAAGAAAAAAGAAAAGGAAGGAAAGAAGGAAGAAAAGAAAAAAATTTTTTTTTCAATTTCTAATCAGACCAGAGAAGTTGAGGATTTTCATCAATTACTAGGTATATGTAGTACAGAAAAACGTTGTGGGTGAGCATTCCTCTGTAAAATATCCCAGGGATTCAGACAGCATGCCCTCATTTGACTTTAAAACTATTTAAACACCTGAATGAAAGACACCTAAAGCTTCAGATGTATACTCCACACTTTTTCATTAGGCTGACCCGTGAAATGCTTTTGCTGCCAGGTTAAGGACTTTGGGGGCAGATCTCCGAATGAAGCTTCCCCTGCCTTTTCGTGCAGCTGTAAGACTCTCGCGAACAGGGGCTCCAGTGGGAAGCCCCTCGCGCTCCTGCGGATGCAGGCTGGGCCTCTCCCCTCACATTAAATCGTCCACCCAGACACAGCCCCAGCGTCTTCTCGTACTGGACCTACCCCATGCCCAGGCACAGCTGCTTGAGAACTTGCTTTTGCCATCGAGTAAGTTAGACCAGTGACTACGTACAACACGTTACAGTGAGATAGTTGCTAAGGGTAGGCTCGTTTTACAGGGCAGGTGCCATTTGTCAAGGTTGTTTCTGAAGAAGGAATATTGTTACCTAAAGTAAAGACATACACTTGAAAACGTTCCCTCCTTGTGTTGCTGGGGTTGAGCATTGCCATTGGCAGCCCCTGACCCCTGTGGGTCAGGGATACTGTTGACATCCTGCAGCAGGAGCAGACTCAGACCCTGGAAATGAAGGAAGCCCTGCCTGCCGCTGCCTAGGCCTGCAGACGCCACCCACAGCCTCGCTCCTCAGGGTTGTGTTCCTGACCGTAGCCTCGCTGTTCTGCTTTGAACGACTTTTAAAGTGAAAGATCCTGGTTGTTTCTAAAGATCCTGGAATCTTTCCAGTCTCCAACATGTATCTCTCAAGTTCTGTCCTGGGCAGCTCTCTGTCTCCACGTCTTTAGTGGATTGACTCTGGAGGTCACAGATACTCTCGAGGATATGCCAAGCCCGCTATTTGTAGAGTTACTACTATTTCAAATAACTAAAAAGTTGGCCAAAATGGGTTTGGCTCAGTGGATAGAGCGTCGGCCTGTGGACTGAAAGATCCCAGGTTCAATTCTGGTCAAAGGCATGTATCTTGGTTGCGAGCACATCCCCAGTGGGGGGTGTGCAGGAGGTGGCTGATCGATGTTTCTGGCTCTCTGTCCCTCTCCCTTTCTCTCTGTAAAAAATCAATAAAAATATTTGTTTAAAAAAAGTGATGTCCAGAATGTAAAATGAAATTGTATAGTCAAATGAATCTCAAGTTAAGGAGGAGGTTAGAGAAAGGCTTGGGGCAGAAGCTCTGCTTTGTCTTCTGCATATAATCTTTCCTGTCTGTTTGGAAGTTACATCTGAGGTCACATTTGCCGGGTCAGCAGTTCCATAGTACATATGAGCTGGACTTTTCAAAAAACTCCCCAAGGCAAAGAGGCGATGAAAATGGAGCCCGTTCGTGTTGATTAAGGAGGTAGAAGAGGAATTGGGATGGAGCAAGGACTTAGCTCTGTCTGTCTTCGCAGCAATAAGAAAATCACTCGCCACTCTCCCAGCTTCTTCCAGATGCATTTGGGAGATAAGGCGAATGCCCTGGGAACCCGATACGTGTCCTCTGGGTTTTATTACTGTTGTGCTTGCCCTAGACTTGGGTGAATGGCTTTAGAAAGCCTTCGTTTATTAGAACACTCAGCTTCATTCCCTGCAGGACTGGAGTCTATACCTCGGAAATGTTGTAACATTTTATTCTAAAAGCACATGATTTACTGCATTGGTTCTCCATAACATCTTTACCCACAAATATAAATGCTGTTTTAGGGGGGAGGGCGGGGGGAGAGATGACAGAAGTTGTATGTGTAGAGTCTTGCAATAAAAGTTTCACACCGCTTAAAGCATCTTGTGCGAGGAGTTTTAAAAATCTTAACTTGAATAAATTATCTCTCTTGTGGCTAAAATGCTCCCTCCTCGCCCCTCCCATCAACCAGCGTTTGTCACGTTCCCTCCTCCTCCTCCTCCTCCTCCTCCTCCTCCTCCTCCTCCTCCTCCTCCTCCTCCTCCTCCTCCTCCTCCTCCTCCTCTTCCTCCTCCTCCGCCCTGCTTACCTCGTGCTGTGCTTCTTTCCTTGCAGAGACGCTCCTTGATGACTTCCTCCTCACGTACACCGTCTTCATGACCACAGACGACCTGTGCCAGGCGCTGCTGAGACAATATCCTTCGCCAGCGCCGCCCCGCTCGCGGGCAGATGGCTCGCATTTAGGAATGAACTGCCTCTTAATTTGCTCCGCCCCCAGTAGAGGACGGCGATGCTCCACGTGAATGTGACGACAGCCAAGGCAAAAGATGAAATGAGACAGAATAGATGGGGGGCAGAGGGGGGTGGAAATGCAGCTGCCTCTTTCCCATTCAAAATTGTACTGTTCGTTACTGTTTTCTTCTTCCCACCTCTGTCTCCAGACTTTACACATCTGGAGGCAAGTGTGGCCTCCTGGGGTGAGCCCCAGGGTCAGGAGGTTGAGGAAGCTGGCAGTAAGCGGATTTACAAGGCAATCCATCAGTCAGCGCTGGACCCCACGGCGGGGAAAGTGTGCATGTGGGAGATCATGTTTCTGGGCAAGTGTCCCCTCACCTGGGAGGTCTGAGCTTGGTCGTTTCAGAGCTGTGTCAAGCCATGCTCTCCCCGGAGGCTGGGGTGAGAAGAAGGGTCGTGGCCAGTGGAGGGAGCTTTATGGCTTATCCACCGAGTAGAAGAGATGCAACAGATGGAAGGCCCCAGAGCCAAGCCACGCAAAGTCCCTCGGTTCCCCAGACGCACCCCTGGCCTCGGTGTTGAAGGCGGGATGCTGGGGGAGCACTCAGCTAGCTGGTGGCCCTTGGGGTTTTATTCGGCCAAACTGCAGATCCCACCCGAGCCCACGTGAAAGGCATTAGAAAGATGTTTTTTTTTCTTTTATTATTATTTTTTTGCATTTACCCATGTTTTATTGAGTCCTAGGAATGGTCTTTCCTGTTAAATAATTGTTACATTTCTCCTCCACCTTAGCATTTTTTGCTTAAAATAATACTTTAATGCTTCATAAAGGGCACAGTCTCTCTTAAAATACATAAGCTAGAAACGTTGTAGTGCTTCCCTACATCGTGTGGCCACTGAAGAGATCACGAAACTTCTCAGAGCCAGTTCTTAAAACTGGTCGTGAAACATAGTTTCGAATTTGGAAAATTTCAAAAACAGGTTTCTTCCACAGCTTCCAAGTGGGGTGTTAACTAATTAATTTAGCAATAATTACAGGGTTTTCCATTTCTCCTTCTTTAAAAGTGTTTTTGAAAGAATATCTATGAGCTGACTTCTTTTCTATTTTAATGCTAGCATACTTCCAAAACCATTCCTTAACTAATAGTTTGTTTTATAGACATTATGTGCCTTCCAACAATTATTTTTAAATATGATCCCACCATAGTTTGTGATTACCACTGAGTAATTGAATGCCTCATAGAATTTCCTTGAAGAATCTCTAAAACTTTGCTTGCTAGTAAACATGTTTTGGGTCTTTGACTAAGACATCTTATACATAAATGTAGTTCAGTTTCTTGGCAGCTTTTTTAGTAGTCGTCAAAACCAATGAAATCCAGAACATTTTAAGCCAGGAATCTTTTTACATGACTATTTTGATAAATTTACAGCCTTTGCCTTTTATGAAATAATGCAAATCACAAACAAAAATATGGTATCCATATTTAATCTGAAATAGTTTGGAGTATATTTGAGTGAAGATATCTTTTATACCCTACTGCTATCACATTCTAAAGAATGGCCCAAATTATTATTTTTCCCCCATTGTTTTTTGAAGATTAATTATAGGTTAGAGCCACTTCTACTTTGTTGGGATGTCTTAGGTGGATACTTTTATTGCCATAGAATTTAAGACCTTTCAGCTTTTATCATCATAAAGAGCATTATTTAAGCTCACAGCCCAGGTGGGCTAATGTTCACTGCGTTACACTGAATACCTTCCCACTATTTCTCTCCCCACACCCAGCTAAATTTTATAAATCAATATAATTCAGATGAGCAAGATGTGTGAACACACATTTGAATATGTCCTGATACCAGAAAACCAGAATAATATGAATATAAATTTACCAGTAAATACTTTTTAAGTACATCTTGTAGGGTAGAGAACATGATTAAACAGATAAATGGTGATAACGATGAATGAAATTTCAGTTCTCAAAATTTCTTTAAGCTGCAGGCCCATAATTGTAGAATGTATATGCAGCCATAATAAAAAGCTTACCTCTTGACCTAAAAGAAAGAATTTATTTAGTTTAGTATTTCTTAATTTTCCAGATTCTTTTTTTCTTCATAGTCAAGTCATGATAGTTATAGGAAAAAGGAGAAAAGGGAATTTGCATAAGTGGGATAAATCATTATATTTTGCCTTTCAAGAGAAAAACTAGACAAAATGGATATTTTAACAGTCTTTGCATGTTTGCCTAAGTTTATCTCACTAGTGAAAATTAAAGGAATCAGATGGTCATAATGTATTTTTGCAGGTTCAGAAGACAGTGACTGACTTATGTTTTAAAATATGTACAAAGCCTGATATAGAATCTGTTTCTTTTTGACAATTATGTATCAGCCTTAAGGAATATAGATACCTGTCCATCAACCCCAAAGCCCACCTGTGTGTTGTTTCTTAGCATTTCCTATTCCTAGTGAACCTTCCAATGTGTCCAGGAGACTCAGAAATCATAATTTTGCAAACAAAAACACTAGGTTGGTTTGGAAAGCACCAAGCTTCTGTCTCATTCCTCGGGCTTTCAGTATGTTGCTTTTGAGGTTATTATTTTAAATAATTTTTAAAATATACTTTTTATTGATTTCAGAGATAGGGAGGTAGGGGTTGTGGGGGAGAGAAAGAGGAAAAGAGAAAAACATCAATGATGAAAGAGAATCATTGATTGGTTGCCTCCTGCACGCCCCCTACTGGGGATCGAGCCTGCAACCCAGGCATGTGCCCTTGACCAGAATAAAACCTGGGACCCTTCAGTCTGCAGGCCAATGCTCTATTCACTCAGCCAAACCAACGAGGGCGTTTTTAACAACTTTAACAACATGGTTAACACATAGTCATTGTATACGAATTAGAAAACACACTTATAAGTATAGTAATTCATGTGTCCTGAAATCTCATTACCTTGAGAAGCCACTGTTAACTGTCAGTATATCTTTCCAGGTAATGGAATTATTCGTATAAATGAGCATAGTTAATGGAAATGGATCATCCTAACATGCCCTTTTCTTATTCTCCTGCTTAATGATATGCTGGGATGCTCTCTGTCAGTAAATGCCCTGCTGGGCTATCAGTTTTATGGCTGCAGAATAGCCCATTAAATGGATATGTAAATAATTTCATTAACTATTCTCGACGATTAAAGCATTCACATTTTCTTTTCTTTATTCCGGTGAAAGTTAAAATTAGTCCTTTTTATTATTTATGTCTGCACATATATCCAGTCCCTTTTTATTTCAAGTAAATTCCTAGGGGTGGGCATTTGAAAAATGTCATAAACTCTGCTTGAGAAATCTGTGCTCATTTGGGGCTACTTTAGAAGTAACTGGTTGTACAGAATGCGACTTTCTGAGGAGCCAAGGATCTGTGGCCTCGCTCTCTCCTAACTCTCATGGAAGCAGTGTGGCCAGATCCCTGGGAGCCACCCTTGAAATTAATGGGCCACCTCGTATCTCTGTGAGGTGACCTTGACCTGTGCCGCCTACAGAACCAAGTCAGCAGCTGACATGGCATCGTCTAACCCTCCCCTGCGTGGCCTGTCTCCGAGTCATATTCCTGGTTTTACTTTTGCTCTTGGCAATATACACCCTGTGGTCTCTCTACAGATATTCTTTTCTTCCTTGCTTAGGTACCTGTAGATTCTTTAGAAAATACGCTTCCTACGAATATTTTTATTTTCCAACAAAGCAACATTCTTTCTTAACCGCTTGCACCTATTCTGCCAAGAAGTATCAAGGCAAAGAAGAAAACTCAGATGTTCCTTGTCGGAAACGGAAAGTCTTGCATCTTGTCTCCCAGTGGATTTCTCTGTACAAAGACTGGCTCCACGAAGATGAACACTCCAAAGTGTTCCTGAAGGTAACGGGGAACTGCCAGCTCTCCCCGGGTGCCAGAGGACGGATTTTATTTTTAGTTTGCGTTTGAAAAACTCATCGGCAGGTTATAGTCGCGATTTGAACAAAGTGTTCATTTATCTGTTTTTACTTCTAAGGCCTGATACTCCATACATAGATAGAATTTTTACAATGTTAATTCATTGTGAAAAAAATGGAGAGGGCCAATTTTACATTCACTCACTTCATGTTACCTTATACAAGCCATGGGAAGTTTGAATGCAAAAAATGAAATGAAGGAAGGTAAAACATACTTCAAAACTTAATAGTATTTCCTATATTGGGATTTGTTATAAATCTGAACTAACCGGTCTCATATATACAATATTTGGATAAAACATTACCATTTCAAAACTATATTCCCAATATATATACATGATGAAACTTCTTGAGGATATGGCATATTTTGAGAATTTTAAGTAATAATAGCTTATAAGATAGATGCTAACCTAGATTTACATTTGGAATTAGATCAACAAATATATTTTTCTAATCAGTAATAGGCGGCAACATCTCTTCAACACAGTTCACTCTCTGGAGATGATTTGTAGATGTGTAGAGTCCTTTGGCCACCAGAGCCGTATTAGCTGTGCAGGTGACCACAAAGGGGTCCATGGGATTTGAGCCAGAAGGGCTCTGCTTCAGAACAGGGAAGTGTCTGGCTGTTTCTCTGTCATGGAGAAACCACTGGAATTCAAAATTCGGATGCCATGTAGACATCCAGTTTAAAGGTATCCGACCAGCTCTTTGACTAAACTCACGTTACTTCAAAACAATGGGTAATTTAACTCAGTTGACAGTTTTTCCTCCCAGATGATTATGTGGGTAGTAGTTTTTAAAGTATAGATCAGGCATAGGACTCTGTAGTAGCCAGCCTGAGAGCTCTGAGTTTCTAGCATTTCCGACCTGCCGCCCTCAGACCTGCGAGAGGGCCGTGCCAGCCGAGTGAGGGGCTCAGAGGTGTGAATCCACTCAGGATCTCCCTGGTGCCAGAGTTAACTCCTGCATTGTCCTGGGGTTCACCAATTCCCTGGACATAACGTTGTGTGGGTCTAAATGGACATTGCTAAATGGACATTAAACCAACTCAACTGCCATTTTTCTTTCCCCCCCAGACCATCTACAGGAACGTACTGGATGATGTATATGAATACCCAATACTTGAAAAAGAATTGAAAGAATTCCAAAAGATACTTGGAATGCATCGCCGTCAGTATGTATTTTATTTTCCATGTTACGGTCAATGAGAGAAAGCAGCCAATGTGGTAGAATTCGAGATTGTCCCCGAAAGCTCATTTTGAACACTTTGAATCTGAGAGCCATCTTGATTTCTTTAGCTTTTCTAGTTGTAAATTGTGTTTTGTTTTTATATCTCAAAATGAACACTACATCCAGCTTATTGACTACTTGTTAACTTTCTTCTGATACAAGAGGAAGACACTGAGCCAAAAAACAACTAAAAACAATAATTCCAACCGTGGACAGGTGGCTCGGTTGGAGTGTCATCCCGTACACCGAAAGGTCTCAGGTTCGATTCTCGGTCAGAGCACATACTTAGGTTAGGCGTTCAATCCCTGGTTGGAGCGTGCAGGAGGCAGCCAATCAATGTTCCACGTCAATGTTTCTCTCTCTCTATCCCACCTTCCTCTCTCTAAAAATAAGATCAGTAAATACATCCTTGGGTGAGGATTAAATTAAAAAAAAAACAATATATTAATATGTAATTTTAAAAATGTAACTATTTAACTTGTTGTTTTAGGGGCTCATAGCTATTTCTGATGGAATAGAAAAAAAAATGTTTTATAAATATGTCCCAGTAAGTCATGGAGTATTTTAAAAGCTCCATTTTATGGGCTCCCCGGGGTGGGTATTGTTTTTTTGTTTTGTTTTTTCTAATCAATTTAGAAAGATTAAAGGAAACCATTTCCTCAGTGACTTTCAGCATATCCAAGTGCCCCCGCCAGGAATCTATCCTTAGGCTTTCAAATTGCCAAAACTTGACTTTGCTCTGATGATACAATCTCTCCTATTCATTTCGGTAAATAAAAACATCAACTCATGGTACAGCTCTTGCTGCAAAGTTAATCTGAAGGGGAAAATCGTCCTCTGATTTACAAAGCGGTTTCTACTTAAGCAAACGCGAAACACATCTGTTGTCCTGTGGTGAAACTTCTGTAAGATTCCAGCAGTCACACATGCCCGTCTCCTAGAAAATGTTAATGCGGGCCTTCCAGATTACTGATTTGAGATTTAAAACCTGACCTGATTTCAGTAAAGAATCATGCTCCTGCAAATTAAATGTCTCAGTAATTTTAGGGAGCCAGTAAGTCCTCAAACACGAAAATTACATGTTTAGAAATACAGAGATGAGGTGTAAGTGGGGACAGTAGGTGAGAAATGCATGCGGTGGGTTTGGGTGGTCTTCTTTGCCTGGAGTCTGCTGCACTGTCGCGTTTCCCTGGCCTGGGACTCGCGTGAAAATAGGAACAATGAAATGAAACCAACAAGAAAGACCAACGACATCAACATCGTCCCCCTATGGAAGGCGGCCTCCTTATTCCTGTGGTGAATCTTCCATCCTTGGCTTCAGACACTTAGATGCCTTAAAGGCATGAATGGCATGTGAACACATTTCATTAAAGAACCTACGTAAACGTGGGAAATAATAAAGTAAGGAAAGGGTGTAAGACCTGGTCCTTGGGTTAATGGTGTCAGACACGGTTATGAAACGTCTTTAGATTCTGGAGGAAGACTTGAGCTGGGGACCCTGCAGAATGTCCCCCAGTTCCGCCGCACGTAGGGATGTCCTGGGAGAGAAACAGTGCGGCCCCTGAGCATCCTCCCCCCTGAAATCTGTCCATCTGGGAGGGCGCTGGGGCTTCTGTGGAGGGAAGAGAGCTGGCTCTGCCTGCGGGTTCACTTCCTGTGGGGGGGAGCAAAACACACCCGGCGGGCGGGCGGGCGGGCGGCATCGTGTCTGTCCGGTTCCCCAGGAGCCCACAGCCCCACGTCGAGTGCCTTATCTTTTGGAAAAGCCAAGGCCTCGCCCAGGGCCTGAAAACTAGCCTCCGGGGACAATGGCCGCATTGTTCGGGGTTGGGGACAAAGGCTGACTTCTCCTTCCTTTCCTTTCAGCACCGTGGATGAATACTCACCGCAGAGGAAGGTAAGGCAGCCCCTCTTGCCTGAGATGGGGTGATTGGGCTCAGAGGCCGGGGCCGAGGCTGCAGCTTGCTTGCACTCTGCAACGTCAGCCTCCCTGGCAGTGGTTCTCAACCTTCCTAAGGCCGCGACCCTTGCACACAGTTCCTCATGTGGTGGTGACCCCCAACCATGAAATTTTGCTGCTGTGATGCATCGTGATGTCAATATCTGCATTTTTCGATGGTCTTAGGCGACCCCTGTGAAAGGGTCGTTCGACCCCCAAAGGGGTCGCGACCCACAGGTTGAGAACCGCTGCTCCTTGGGCTGGTGCAGGCTCAGGGTCCGCCCTGCACCCTGGACTTGCTCTCAGGTTTTATTTGGTTTGGTTTTGTTTTTTGGTGGGGCATTTTGAAGTCTCGGAAAATCCCCAGTGTCCCCAGAGTGATACAAATCTGAATGTCAAACACTGAAAAAAAAAAGAAAAAAAAGAAATTCCAGGCAAGAATCTTGACAGCGAGAGTAGAAAGAGTCTTGGAAGAAAACGTTTCGCACTTTCCACCTCGAAAGAGGGATGGTAGCAAGAAGGACTGTGTTTCCTATCCAACTTAGGGGAGAGAATGGAAACTGAGTTGCAGGCACAAGTTTTACAGACGCTGGGAAGGTACCTGTTTCCCTAAGGAAAGTCGTGGTCCGACAGCAGAGTCCGAGGCCATCCCAAGGCTGCTTTATCCCAAAACAGAGTGGAGACTGGGATTCTCAGAGGAATCTGGGGGTGTCTGTCGTAACCAGATACTCTGCAGCTTGTGGCAGGGAATACTCGTAGGGACTTTTTGCTCCGCTGGCCTTGGCGGAGGTCTGTCGTGTGGCTCAGACTGTCCACCTCCACATGTGTCAGCTGAGGCCACTCCCAGTTTATGCCTCTTGGATTGGATGGGTGGATTTCGTATGAAAAAAAGGAATTGGCTCGCTCCTTTGGAACATGTTGTACACAGCTGCGGCTTTCCAAAGGGCAGGAATACATTCATTCATTGTTCTTGTTCTCCCTTCCCACAGAATAAGGCCCTTTTCCACCAATTCAGTCTTAAGGAGAACTGGCTCCAGCATCGAGGCACCGTGACGGAAACGGAGGAAAGTGAGTATAGTCTGGGGGGCGGTGGAGCCGCTGTCAATCACCATTGCTCTACGAACATTCCAGCTGTCACACCCTTTAACCAGCACATTAGCATCAAAAAATGACGGCTTTGGGTGTTTCCCTTTTCTTAATCATGTAATAGTGTCCCCCGGGACCAAGGACATTTTTTTTTTTTAGATACCGTATTTTCTGGCATATAAGATGACTTTTTAACCCAAGAAAATCTTCTCAAAAGTCGAGGGTCGTCTTATACGCCAGGTGTCGTCTTATAGGGCGGGTATATCCTAAACTCTATATTTTAACTGGAAAAGTTGGGGGTTGTCTTATACACCCAGTCATCTTATACACGGGAAAATATGGTATGTTTTTATTTCAGTGAGGGAGGGAGAAACATCAGTGATGAGAGAGAATGATGTATCAGCTGCCTCCTGCACGCCCCTTCCTGGGGATAGAGCTTGCAACCTGGGCATGTGTCCTGACCAGGAATCCAACCACGATCTGGTTCCTGGGTCAATGCTCAACCACTGAGCCACGCTGGCCAGGCCCAAGGACACTTTTAATTTGGGGACTCTGGAAAGGAGACAGCAAAGAGCTTCCCGAGTTCTTGGGAAGAGGGAAGAGGTGCAAAATTGCCTGGAGATGCAGCCTTCCCTCGCTCTGTCAGCCCCCGGCCTGTGACTACCTGGAAAGGCCGCTGAAGCCCACGTGCAGAGCCCGTTGAGAAAAGAAATCTCAGAGAGAATAATGAAGGATGTGCAACCAAAATTCCTGCAAGGCATGGCGGTGCTGGGCAGTGTCCCACGCTCAACATGTCCTCCATCCGTGTCCATCCGTGGGCTCGGGACCAACCAGTCAGTACGAGGGGAAACAGCTCCCTGAAGATGCTGAGTGCTTTTTCTATGGTAACATTTTGTAACGGGACAGAACACGGTTTCCTCCTGTTTGGATAAGGGCTGAGTCAAATGAGAGCCGGGCAACACAGCAATTAAAACGTTCACTCGAGGTGACTCAGAGACCTTCTCTCTTAACTGGACTTTCCATAAGCACTGCAGTTCTAAGTGAGAGCGTTCACATCTGCTCAGCCTCTTGAACACTTAACGCAATGTCACAAAAATACTTCTTCTGTTGTTGTTGTTGTTTGTATATCATGCTGCTGGCAAGGGTGCTGTTGTGTCATAAGCAGTGGGAGAGCAAACAAGATGATCTCACCTCTAATTCCTTGCTTGCTGACCTTGCTTGCCTGTTAAGTCTTACAGTTCAGTGGTACAATTTTCCAAGCTGAGTATTCCAAGGCCCTGGCCTCTTTTTGTTCATCAGTTCATTAAGCAAGCTGTGAATTACATCATCTTTAGTGGCTTGTAGATGGGATCTTTGCCTTGCTCAAAAATTCCGTGTTCCTATGCAAGGAAAAAAGCCTTTATACCCCTCGGGAGTCTGTTGACAGCATATCAAACAATGATGGGTTAGATGCTATTGTCTCAGCGACACGCCCAATGAGACCAAAAGCTAAATACTGCCAGTGCCTCCTGGTGGCATGTTCACGTGGAGGTTGGCACATATAAACTCGTTTGTCTTCGCTTTACTTGCATTTCTGTGCAAACATGCCTGGGGTTATTGTGTGGAGCTGTTTAAATTGCATATGAAATTTCTCCAGCAGCTGCACTCCTTTAAAAAAAAAAAGTAAAATAACACAGTGTATTATAGGAGAGAAAAATGTCTCAGTATATCCTTCTGTCTTTTCTAAAGAAGAGGAGAAGGTGGGAAGAGTGTAAAGTTGCCTGGGAACACAGCCTTCGGGCATTACCATTTCCTTAATCATGTAATAGTGTCCCAGGGACACCACTGTTCAAAATAGCTGGAATAATAAGCAAATAATGTGTCAATTATCTCGACTGCTATTAAAACAGTTGCTGCTACCAAATCATAAAGAAGCATTTCTCCAGGACTCGTTCACCCAGCTGGTGATAATGTCCTAGTAATAATTAGCTCTGCAGACAATAAAAAGGAAATTAAAATGGCCAGACATGTGACCACTCGTTGGAAACTAACCTCACCACCACTGAACAGCGTGGATGGACCTGGAAGTTACTGTGCTAAGTGAAATAAGCACGTCAGACAAAGACAAACTCCATATGCTCTCACTTACATGTGGAATCGAATGAACAAAATAAACTGACAAAATAAAAGCAGAGGCGTGGATACAGGGAACAGCCGGATAGATGTCAGAGGAAAGGGGGAGGGTAGGACCGGATGAAAGAAGGCGAAGGGATTATCCAAAGGACACGTGTATATAACGCATAGACTCGCACACCACAGTGTGGTGATGGCCAGAAGGAAGAGAGGGCAGAGGCTGGGTTCTGGGTGGAGGTGGGCTATGAGAGCGGGCAGAGGATGTGGGGTCATCTGGAATAATGTCAGCAATAAAAAGTTAAAAATTAAGAATTAAAAGGCTGTACGCAAAAACCATGGCAAACGACAGATTTTTAGATAAGCTTAAGAGAATTCTAATAACAAAGTGCAGTGGCCTTGATTGGGTCACTGTGACTGTCCAGAAACGGAGGGTAAGATAAAAACGGACGCTGGCCGAGGCCGGTTTAGCTCAGCGGATAGAGCGTCGGCCTGCGGACTGAGGGGTCCCAGGTTCGATTCCGGTCTAGGGCATGTATCCTGGTTGCGGGCACATCCCCAGTAGGGGATATGCAGGAGGCGGCTGATCGATGTCTCTCTCTCATTAATGTTTCTAACTCTCTATCCCTCTCTCTTCCTCTGTGTAAAAAATCAATAAAATATATATTTTTTTAAAAAACGGACGCTGGACAATTCAGGAGACTGCTTTGGGCCCTCCATCTCAGTAACCCTCTCCAAAGGAACTCAAAGGTGCAGGTTCCACAGACTCCGCTGTGTTGTGTGGACCATCTCCACCGGGAGCACGCACCTGCGTCTCTCCTGACCGTGTGGGAAGCCCGAGTCCTACTCAGACTCGCTCACTAGCACATACAGCCTCTATCTCGTGTGTGTGTGTGTGTGTGTGTGTGTGTGTGTGTGTGTGCAAGCACGCATTTGTGTGCATATGCCCTCCGGCGCCCGTGTGCATGCATCAGTAGGTACCTCTAACCGTGGATGTTTCACACTAGTCAGATGAAGAAGGTGGGCCCCTTGATTTAGAAAAGCCTGCCACTCAGAGCCACGGGCCTCTGTTTACTAACCATGCTTCCGTCCTGTGCAGTTTTCTGCCACGTGTACATCACGGAGCACTCGTATGTCAGCGTGAAGGCCAAAGTTTCCAGCACCGCCCAGGAGGTCCTACGAGTCGTGGCGGAGAAGATCCAGCACGCGGAAGAGGACCTGGCCCTGGTGGCCGTCTCCTTCTCTGGGGGTGAGCGCGATTCTGTCCCTCCGAGGGGGGTGGGGAGTTGGCATTTGTACAGAGTCAACAACGTGCCTGCGGCGTGTCCGCTTGGGTCCGCATCTGGATGGACACAGGGACCGTGAGAAGCCGCCCACTCGCGGAGTCTCCATGACGACAGCGGGGTGCCGTGGGATGCTGGAGCATCCTCCCCGAGAGCTGCACAGAGAGGCAGGCCCATTCCCTGAAATACTTTGTCAAGCTGCTCATATTTCGTGCTCTTGATCAGCCCTCTGCTTTCCTATTTAAATTAACGTGGGACATGGCTAAGTGATGAAATTACTTTCGGAAGGAAGAAAGAAGCACAGCCGTGAGCTAGTCCTCTTGCTGGCTGACAGTTTAATACTCGCAGACTCCCTGCTGCAGGAAATAAAGCCTGCGTCCCCAGCCCGCAGCTCGCCAGCCATGGACTCGGGGAGGGAGGCCTGCTTATAGCTTTGTCTCCTCTCGGGCCTCATTTATCCTCCGAGGACGGTTCCTGGTCTGTTTTGAATAAGATCACACAGATTACACGCTGACACTATTGATCTCTGCGACCCGAGCAGACCCTGGGTTCCACCAGCGCCTGTGAGACTGCAGCACGCTGGCCTCCTTTCTGGCTTACAGTTTTTTATTGAATATCTCATTAACCCTGAGAAAAATACAAAGGAAGTGACTTAGCAGGGAAAGATGGGAGGGGGTGAGCGGCGGGGTGGGGGAGGGGAGCAGATGACCGCATTGCTCTTCACCCTTTGTTAGCCTCCTGGAGTCGGGAGAAGAATACTATCAGAATTTAACTGGACAGGGGAGCGTTATGGGGCCGAACACTGCCTCCCTGGCTTTGTTCCTCGGATCCAGGTGAAACCGTCCCACCTGCAGGCTAGTGGATGGCAATGCGGACAGAGGGCCTCCTCCCGCTCCTGGGGCCCGAGGTGTGCATCCCGGCAAAACCTTACCTAGAAAAGCAAAGAGCGAAACTTTGAGAAACGTGGATCACATGAATTTTAATCAGAGAGTGGTGGAATTTTTAATCACATATTTCAGACATTCCAGATAGCTACGACAAGTGATGGTTCTATTTAACCTTCAGTGACCAAATTATTAAATGATCCTAAACAATAGTATTAGGTTTCACCAGAACCAACATTTTCTTCTCAAGACAGTTCCGCTACAAAAAGTAGTCCCCCCCCCCTTGCCGAGACCAGTTTGGCTCAGTGGGTAGAGCATCGGCTTGCGGACTGAAAGGTCCCAGGTTCGATTCCGGTCGGGGGCATGTACCTTGCTTGCGGGCACATCTCCACTGTGGGGCGTGCAGGAGGTGGCTGATCGATGTTTCTCTCTCATCGATGTTTCTGACTTTCTATCTCTCTCCCTTCCTCTCTGTAAAAAATCAATAAAATATATTTAAAAAAAAAAAAGTAGTCCCCGGGTCCCTGCTCAGAAGTCCTGGAGGAGAAAGGACCTGCGTGAACTGGGGGGATGGGAGAGGAGGGGGGAGGGGAGAGCCCCAGAGCGTCACGTGGGACCCAACAGGGCCACGTGTGAACCTGGAAATTAATGAGCAGCTCTTTTACTACCCAGTTTCTATCTGATGGCCATGAAATACCATTTTTACACTCTATTAAATCGGATCCATCAGGGTGGGCAGTGGCGTTTTAATGTGGGCAGACTCATCGCTAATCATCACTAGCAATATCAGCTTATCTCTGGAATTATCCCACCGGTTTGGAAATGTGCCATCAGTTTCCATCAATCCGCACTTTCCGTCCGTTAAGAACCTTTCTGCCTGCAGCTTAATATCCCCCGGCCCATCATGAAGAAGAAGAAAACAGGGCTTAATGGAGTCCTTGTTCTAGTTTCAGAATGTTCAATAAATAATGTTTCAAATGCTCCTGCAAAATGAAATGATAATGTAGATCGGCTGTGATTTTATAGTTGTTAAGAAAAAGATGTTGGCCTTTTTTAAAAGATATTGCTCTTTTTTGTCGGTTTCATGGATTTTCCTCAAAGGACTGATGCTGTTATCCTTATAGCTTTCACTAGGTTTTTGGGCTATTTTGTGCCAAGGGTAGGTATATATGTAGGTAATAACAACTTACCCGGATATCAGCGCCCAAAATGTTTTCAGCTTTCGTCTTTTATCGACTGGTGACAAACCTGAGAAGAAGGGGCGGGGGGGGGACTTCTGAGCTCCTGGAAAAATGACAGTCAGAATGCCATGGTATTCTCTCCATAGCAAGTGCCGAATGGCTCTCATAAATTCAGGCTGAAGGTACATCTGGGCACCCAGAGGGATGCAAGGAATTGTAGCCAAACAAAGAGGGAGGAGCCGGGAGAACCTCCGAGCCCAGCCTGGGGGGACCATTTACTACGCACGTCAACAGCCCAGACATGACAGTGCTATTGATCTTTATAATGCGGGGCCGTGGAGAATGTATTAGATTATCGTCCGTGTGCTCTGTATTAAGCAGAACTGTTCAAAACAAAATTCGGCATTGACGCTGATTAGGTTTCCTAGGAAAAGAGGTGGACTATCGCATTTCCCACCCAGGCTGGGTATCCGAAGGGCTGCTTGTGGGGGGGGGTAGGGGTGGCTGATTGTATTTCAGTGGCATAAACTCAAGTGTCCCTGCGGTTGCTCCCTACCTGCGTCTTGTAGTTAGGAGGAGGACATTTCTCCAGTGTGCAGGAGGGCTCCAGCGATGGCAGAGAAATGATCCGAGGACAGGGACAATTTGCAAGAAGGAAAATAAAATGGAAGAAGATTATATGAAAAAAATTCCAGCTTCACTGGTAATCAAGAAATACACAATAAATTGTGAATCTTTTTTTGGTTTCAGCAAAAAAAAAAAAAAGAAAGCAAACTTACCAAAAGTAATGATCAGTGCTGGTCAGTGTAAGCATGAGAAAACAATTTGACAGTTTGCATCAAAAACTTCAAAAATATTCATTCCTTTTAACCCACTAATTCCACTACTGGGAATCTGTCTTGAGAAAATCATCTATAAGCAGCCAGAGATTTATGCACAAGGATGTTGACTTCAGCAGTATATATTATGGCTGCGGTAATAATAGATCCCATTTATCAAGCCCCTTGCTCTATCCCAAGCCCCGTGCTAGGATTTAGCATACATCTTGCCATCTAATTTATATGACCAAAAAAAATTAGAAAACCTGAAATATTCAACCTTAAGAGGGAAAATCCAATGAGAGTATAATAGACTGTTATGGAACCAATTAAATATGACATATATAAATAATTTTGACAAATGGGTAAGTGCTTATAATAAAATCAGAATATAAAACTACATAATCAAAAATATATGTATTCATAATAAATACATATGCACATGTATAAATAATTGCCACTCTATGTATATGTATATAAATACACATGCACACATACACACACAACACACACACACACACACACACACACACAAACACACAGACATCAAAATCCGAACAAAAATATGCCTAAATGTTAACCAATATTCCCATGATATGGTGATCTGAGTGCTGGGGTTATGAGTGAATTGTACTTTCTCCCCTAAAATGTTCTGTGTTCCAAAGAATGACTGAATATTATAAGAGACTCACAAGAGGGTTCCCTCGTGGATAGTGAGCAGTGATGGCCCCCGCTCCCACAGGTATCATTGGTGTCGTTATAGAGACTCCGCAGAACTCAGGTCTATATACTTTGCATCCTTAGTTTACTTTGAAATATTTTTCTTCCGTGCGTTTCACTCTTCAGATGCAGCTTGTATGCCTGCCGCTGTTTGTGTGTTCCTAATTACTTTCTCTCTCTCTTCTCTCTCTTTTTTTTTTAATCAAGGAAAGCGTGAGCTTCATCCCAATGACCTGGCCATCTCCAAATCCCTGGAAGCCTCTGGTCGGATATATGTCTACCGGAAAGACCTGGCTGACACTTTGGTGAGGACCTTTAGCCTTGCACTTGAAACACACGGACACAGAGGTCAGACTGAAAACACACTTGTGTCTGTTTTGTAATGAATGTCCGAAAAATACATTGAATTGTTTCCTCTTCTAGCCAGCAATACACGCATTGCGTAGCATTGCCTTGGCCAATCAAAGACGCACACCTTGAGGAATGCGAAACCCTTCCTAAGTCAAATCCTGCTTTTCTCTGAGCCCCTGAAACAAGGGGATGGAGAGAAGTGACTTCTTCACCAAGGGATCTTAAGTCCACGTCTTCTTTTCTGGTGGACATGTGGGGAGTAGGCCAAGAGATGCCCTCTGCGAGGATTTAAGGGAGACACTCCACCCTTGGTTTGCAGCTATTTGATGCACCTGGAGTGCAGCCCTTCCCCATGCAAAATGGTCTCAGAACAGTGTGGCTTCAGATGCCCCTGAAGAGTGAGCGGTTAAGGAAATGTAGAAACCGTACTGTAAGTTATTTCAGTGCAAATGTAAGAACACTGACGCCTAAGTAGATGATTTGCTTGTTTCTGAAAACCTGTTGTTGGTTCTCTCTCTATGGGAGGGTTCCTCGCCCATGAGAAGCCCGTTGTACCAGGTTGTGACTGTACCCTCTAGACTCCTGGTCCCCGGAATGTGTCATGAGTCACCCCTGGGCTGGGACTGCCTAGTTGGCTCCTGGTGTACATATAATTGAGGAATGTATATACCACAAAGGTAAAGCAGGCTGGCTTACTTACAATAACACAAGTTTTATGCTAAATTGCCTACAGGATACCAAGCTACCATAATACTAGTCACTGTCCTTTTGGATACTTATTACCAGGTGCTGAGTGATGTATATACAATATCTCACCATTCCCAGTCACCCTGGGGAGCTGGGAGAGGCTGAGTAGCTTACTCGGGCTTCCCACACTCAGGGAGGGGATGATGCTAGGATCTCTTCCGTTTATATTCAGCTCTAACTTGAGCCCTTTCCAGTTCTGAGTATCCCACAGGTCCTGTGTCTGCCCACGATGTAATTCCATCGGTGACACATGACACACCGGTGCTGCACGGCACCTCTGAGTACATAATGAGATTGAGTTGTCTTTACCCCTCCCATGAAGGAGGGCAGTCTACTGCATGGCTTTTCTGGGCTCCTGGTGGTGGAGGGAAACTGCATCCCCAGCGCCCTCCTCTCCATGGTCTAGGGCCAGCTTCCGAAGAGGAGAAGGCAGTCCCAGTGGATGCTACAAAGTGCATCCCAGGATGAGCCAGACACCATCCTGCCCTCGAATGTTTCCCCCACCCACTTTGCACACCACCTAATATCTCCCCAGTAGAATCATAGCTGTAGGTATTTTGTCTCCAAAATATTTCCGTTGATGGGGGACATTGTAACGGGTGAACAGCACGTGAAACCACCAGTATGCACTATGCTTGCCTGTAGATAATATTCTTGGAAAGCAGGCCTGGAGCCCCGGATGAATGGGCTGGAGAAATACATAGAAAGTATTTCTCCAAAAGGGAGATGGACAACCTTGAATAAACCATAGGGCAGTACCAAGGTAAGGGGCGTATTTAGGGAGATAGTAGGAGGTGTTCAAGACCATGGGGAAATATCCTTATGTCTCCAGCTCAGTGAGCCAAGGTTACTGCTACTTCCCAACCCGTGGCTCTCCCTCTGAATGTCTGCCGTGTAGCCTGGTGTCCGTCTGGTCCCGTCAGACAATCCCTGAGAAGCCTGGGCTTGTCCCCACCTCAGCACCTCCGTATCTGCATGTGCGTCCAGGCCCACAGCTCGGGCTGAGCCCCCCTCTGCCTCCCACTCTGGGGACACGGGGACAATTTGTACATTGACCTGCTCTGAGCAGAATCAGGCCTGTGGAAAAGTTCTATGAAGGTCCTTTGCCATTTTTGTTTAATTAGAAAAGCTATTCATAAATATAAAAATTCTAAAATGCAAATAGTCTATTTTGCAGTATAGAAACAGAGGTTAATATCTGGAGTCTGAGCGATTCCCTCCATCCTGGGGTGTCATGTAGTTCGAAAAGTCCCATTCTTTCTTTTCCAAGTCAGTAACTAGTATTTCCTTAACTGTTCAAGTCCACCCCTCAAATGGGAGAGTTTCTATTTTAATTTAAAAATACCAAATAGCCAAAACCGGTTTGGCTCAGTGGATAGAGTGTCAGCCTGCGGACTGAAAGGTCCCAGGTTTGATTCCGGGCAAGGGCATGTACATTGGTTGCGGGCACATCCCCAGTGGGGGGGCGCACATGAGGCGGCTGATCGATGTCTCTCTCTCTCTCATCAATGTTTCTAACTTCCTATCCCTCTCCCTACCTCTCTGTAAAAAATCAATAAAATATATTAAATAAATAAATAAAGATACCAAATATTTTAAAAAGAGGCCGAATGCTTTTTAAAATACATTTAACAGTGACAGTAGATTTAAAGTTGCGGCGACGTTTAATAATTTCATGCCACGTTTTAAGGAAGTACGGATGCTTAAAGTAATGACCCACCGCACGGTATAAAGGAAGTCACTTTCGTTTTATATTGCACGTTTAAATTTTGTTCGCTTTCCTCAAGCGCTGCAACCCAGTTTGTGAATGTGTGTCTTACTAAGCCCGTTTCCTGCAGAAGCCGTGTCTGTCTTTATGGAAGTGCACTGTGACATTTCCTCTGTTTGTTTTTATACTCACCCTGCTGGCATATTAATTCCCACCAGAAGCCCGCGTAGCTTCAGAGCCTGTGCTTTCATTATGCTGTCTGCCGGCAGTGTTTTATAATCAGATTTGTGTGGGCACGCACGGGGGAGGCAGGGGGCGGGCCAACTCATTGATCACATTCTCCTGTTTGCAAGGCTGTTTCCTAAATTGGCTGTAACTCACCGAAGGTGAACAGACCGAGGGAATATGAAGTGCCCTCAGACAAGATTGCTTTTCTAATCTGGGCTTCTAGTGCCTTCCACGGGCAGCTAATGCAGTGTCGCACGTTGCGGCCACTGAGGATCCTTTTTGCTTCTGTTGGTTTAGAACCCCTTTGCAGAAAATGAGGAGTCCCAGCAGAGGCCCTTGAGGATCTTGGCAATGAACACTTGGGATCTTGCTCTGGAATTAATGAATTTTGATTGGAGTCTCTTCAATTCCATTCACGAGGTAAGGAAGGGGGAGAAAGGATCATATAAATGCTAGTGCTCTTTTAACTGTGAGTCCTTTATGAAGAATGTTTATGCATGTGACTAGGTGTTTAAAAGATCCATTATCTAGTGACAACATTATGCTAGAATATCGTGGTCCCAAAAGATATTTGATATTTGATCCAGTCCGAGGAAAATCAAAATACTTAGTCATGCTTTTCTTTGCTCATACGTTTGTAGAATGTAATTTAAACATGTCACGGTTTTACTGGTATATGTATGAATAGATATGTATTTATGTACAGTGGTACCTCAAGATACGAGTGCCCTAACATACGAGATTTTTGAGATACGAGCTGTCGAGCGAGCGATTTTTGCTTTGAAATACAAGCAACATTTGAGATAGGAGTAATCGCGCCGATCAGCCGGCTGCACACGACCCACCAGTTTACCGCGACTCGAGCGTCTCATAGTTTCCCACGCCTCAAGGTTACGGAACAAATTAAACTGGTATCTCCAGGTACCACTGTATATGTATATTGTGTGTGTATGTGTACATGTATATATATATATATATATATATATATATATGGAACTCTAATGGGGCTGAAGAGCTATTTTGTATTTGATGCCTTTGATATTGATATTTTAATTTTCCCCATGAAGTTTATAAAAGATATACAAGAAGCATATGAATATTGTGTGTGTATATGTACACACACATGCTTTTACGTAAGAACTTTCTATAAATTTAGACTCTTCAGCAAGATGTCAAGTACTTTCTTGAAAATTCTGAGGTATATTTCACACTTTTACGTCCATCAGCTTCTCCCCGGAGGGCAGCTTATGACATTTGTAAAGCAAGAGGTTATAGGCAAAATGCTACTGACAATGAACGAAGGAGCAGAGCCCCTGGGAAGCTCCGGGCATCAGACGGCCAGCAGCGAGAAGCTTTGTGCAACCACGTGCTGACCCTGCTTTGCCTGTCGTGGCATTTTCACGAGGAGGCGGCCTTGCCTCCTGCAGGAGGGACTGGGGCCTGGCGTGCTCCCTGCGCTTCGCTTTCAGTTGGGAATGACTTCTAAGTGTCCTCATATCTGCTCATTACATTTTCAACACGATGATCTGAATCTGAGCGAGTGGTGAAGTCATTCCCGCTCAATGACATGTGACTGTGGAAATGTTGACGGGACAGGATGCGTCCTGCGTAGGCAGTGGGGGAATGTGGATGACTTCTGTAGAACACACACATCTCCACTTAGAAACAAGCATTTTTTATTGCTCTACGTGGGAACAATCCATAGCTATAGTATAGAGTTGTTGGTCTTACTTGTGTTTTTTTTATTGGGGACCTTGCTCTTTCTATTTACGATTTGGCACTGTCTTGGGGCCGTGGCTCTCAAAGCCTGGGCATCCAGACCAGCATCATCAGCACGGCCTGGAAACTTGTTAGCAATGGACACTTTTGTCCCTACCACAGACCAACTGAATCAGAGGCTGTTTGGGGGAAGGGAGGTAATCCTCATTAACACTAAACCCTTGGAGAACTCTTGCCTAGAAACTACCTGTGGGGGTCTAATATTCATCTTAGTATTAAATAGTATTAGAGGTCCGGTTCATGAAATTTGTGCATGGGGGAGAAGGGGAGCCTTCAGCCCAGTCTGTTCCCTCTCCAATCTGGGACGCCTTGAGGGATGTCCAACTGCCCGTTTAGGCCTGATCCAGGTCCCTCCTACCTGGATCAGAACTAAACGGGCAGTCAGACATCCCTCTCACAATCCAGGACTGCTGGCTCCCACCTGCTCACCTGCCTGCCTTCCTGATTGCCCCTACTTGCTTCTGCCTGCCAGCCTGATCACCCCCTAACCACTTTCCTACCAGCCTGATTGATGCCTAACTGCTCTCCTGCAGCCTGTTTACCCCTAGCTGCCCTCTCCTGTGGGCCTGGTCACCCCTAACTGCCCTTCCCTGCAGGCGTGGTCACCCCTAACTGCCCTCCCCTGCAGGCCTGGATCCCCCACAACTCCCCTTTCCTGCAGACCCAGTCACCCCCAACTTCCCTCCCCTCCCGACCTGGTCACCCTTCACTGCCCTCCCCTGCAGGCTTGATCACCCCCAAATGCCCTCCCTTGCAGGCCTGGTCCCTTCCAACTGCCCTCCATCTTGTGGTGCCATCTTGTGTCCACATGGGGGCAGTCATTTTGTGTGTTGGAGTGATGGTCAATTTGCATATTACTCTATTATTAGATAGGATAGAGGCCTGGTGCATGGGTGGGGGCCAGCTGATTTGCCCTGAAGGGTGTCCTGGATCAGGGTGGGTGTTCCCTTGGGGCATGCGGTGGCCAGGGCAAGGGGCCTGTGGTGGTTTGCAGGCTGGCCACGCCCTCCAGTGACCCAAGCGGAGGCACTGATATCTGGGATTTATTTATCTTCTACAACTAAAACTTTGTAGCCTGGAGCAGAGCCAAGCCTTCTGCTCACACAGCCATTGAAACTTTGTTGTCTTAAGTGGAGGCCTGGGCTGGCCAGGTTTGTGGAAAACTTGGCTTCCTCCATCACCAGGGGCAATCCAAGCCTCCCTCCTGCTCTTTCTGTGGCTGTAGCTATCTTGGTTGGGTTAATTTGCATACTTGCTCTGATGAGCTGGTGGGCATGGCTAGTATGCATGGCTTGTGGGTGTGGCAGAAGTATAGTCCATTTGCATATCACTCTTTTATTATTTAGGATTTCATTTATGCTTGAATTGGCCAAAGTTTAGGAAGTTTGGATTTCATTTAGGTTGTGCTTTAAATGTTGAATGTCTTAGATTTCCATATAAAGGCACCATTCTTACACTCTAAAGTAAGACATTTATATAAGGAGTCTTAAGTGAGCATTCTTTAATGAGGCATCCCTAAAACTACAGGGAAGTTGTTTCAAATTGAATATATTGTCGCATAGTCTGGTAAGAGGATGGCTACCAGAAAGAGGTTTTAAAGATGGACTGAATGTTGTATCAACCTGAGTTTGCACTAAAAATAAACACTGGCATGACTACCTTTTCTTTCAGCAAGAGCTCATCTATTTCACATTCAGCAGACAAGGAAGTGGGGAGCACACGGCGAACCTCAGCCTCCTGCTCCAGCGCTGCAATGAGGTCCAGCTCTGGGTGGCCACAGAGATTCTGCTCTGCAGCCAGCTGGGCAAGCGGGTGCAGCTGGTGAAGAAGTTCATCAAAATCGCCGCCCAGTGAGTTCCTTGTGGTGAAACCTGCAATTCCACTCCTCTGCTCGCCAGAGGGTGTTTTCCTTGTGGCGATAGGAAGGGTGGATGTAAACGTGTCACAGATGATTGGAAAGGTCTCTTCGTGAATATTTATGACTCTCCGTTTGAAGTATTTCTATTTTAAAGTAAATATCAAAATCCCAGACCGAGGCCCTCTGCTCTGTGCTACAGGGCTAATAAGCATGCCGGGCACACATACCAACCATCCTGCAGCCAAATTGCCATGAGGCCGGGGAGCTACAGCAGCTAGGAAAACGGGGGAGATGATGGGACAGGGTAACAACCACTGAGAATCGGGTGCTTCCGAGAATTCTCCTCTCGGCTCCCTGGTGCCCCCAGTGTGAACCTTACAAACTCCTTGCAGGCCCTACACTGGCTGGTCCCTCCTGGCCTCTGAGACTCACCCCGCCATGCACTCCGTCCTCCAAGCGTGGACATGTGCTGTGTCTGCTAAGAAGGGCCCTTTCCACCCCGCGGATTGCTGTCACTCTTTGAGATGTAGGGCAGGTGTTGCTTCCTTCTGGAAGACATCACTGAGTTTCAAATGGAAGGTCAACTACTCCCTACTGAGACCCCTCTCCTCTCCCCCCCTCCCCGCCCCCACACACACTCATGCTTTGTTTCCTTTTTCTAAATACCTGTATTATGTTTATTGAACTCATCTCTTTATATAGGGCTCCTTCCCTGGGCTGTGTGAGGCTCCCGAGAACAGGGACCTGTTCTAAGCAGTCATTGCATTGGGAGCCTGGAACAGGACTCAGTGAAGAGCAGGGACTCTGTAAATGTGGGGGGAATGACATTTTCGTAACTTGTTGGGAGCATCTCTGAATAGACCAGATCCGCATCCTGAGACCGCTCTTGGGACAGCTACCCAACCGAAGCAGGTGGCGGGAACCGAAACCTTTCCCATTCCCTCTACCTCCAGCCTTCCCACTTTATTTCTCCTTTGTCTTCCAGAATAGTTTTTGTATCGGTGTTCTGAGTACATGCCAGACCACCATCAGGAAATACTTATTGATCACTTAGTATAGGTGCAGATCCACGCAGGGTACCATGGGCAAATCAGACCGAGTCGACACCCCATCCCTGCCTTCGGGAGTTGGCAGTTGGCAGGGACAGGGGCGACGCTTCTATAACTCGAGTGGCCAGCATGCAGATTAGAACGGGGACGTGCCACGATGTGAGATCTCCTTCTGGGGGCTTTACAGGAGGGGACGCTCACTTACCACCAAGGTGGGAAAGGAGGTTTTGGAAACCATGTGAGGCGATGTTTGAATTCCGGGTAAAACTGGACAGGTGTCCACTCACCGAGGCAGAGCACATGTGGTCCAGGAAAGTACCCTGACCCATGGGACCCTCCAGGAGGGTGTTTGAGAGGAAGTTGTGGGAGATTCCTCTGCAAAGGAAGATGGGACCAATCGGTGAAGGATTTTGAATCTCAGATGAAGCGTTTGCACTGCCTGGAGGAGGCGGGAGGAGGTCATTGTGCAGGAAGCGATGCTCAGAGTGGTCCTTCAGGAAGGCTGGTCTGAGAGTTGGGTGTGAATTGAACTATAGGGAGAAGACCCCAGAGGTGGGGCGTTCTGTTTACTCTGCAAGAGATAGTGGGGGTGCCTGTCTTGGTTGGTGTGCCTGGAAGGGAAGGAGAGAGAGGAACAGAGAAGCCTAAATCTGGGGCTGCTCTTATGTTAAATGTTCCTTTTTTTTTACATTTGGCCAGTTCATTCTATAACAGCCTGTGAAATACCTAACAGTGAGGCCCTTTGGAATTAAAAAAATAAAATAAAAAAATTTAAAAAAAACCACGTTCTTATAAATGCTAGTTACTTGGAGAAATGGGAGATTAATGTTCCGAGGAGTGAAATGACACTACGCAGCTCTCTTCTCCGTGTAAGATTATATGGATCCTCGGGGAAATGAAATCTATTCACGTCTTCTCCGTAAGGCCCCTTGGTCTTGAATTATTCACGGTCCTGGTCTCTAACCCTAGCCCATGGACTGGAATGGCAATAGGAACACGAAGTTGAATTCTTTATGGTCACAGTGGTAGGGACAGCCCAGGGAAAACAATAATATCGTGCTCACGAAGTGTTTTCCTCGCCTCGGGCATCCTATTTGCATATTCATGTCTTCCTTCCTTCTCACCGTCCCATCCCCCACCTCTGCGGATAGAGTGGATTTTATTCCCTCTCACAGACAAAGGAGTTTTGCTAAACTGGCATGTGGAGTGTCAGACGCTCTGTTCTTATCATGGAATGAATGAACCTCCATCACAGAGGAGTCCAGACTGGAAGGGTATCTAATATTGGTACGGCCTCAATTTGTCTTCTAGAGAAAGTGTGTCCGTTTTCATCCCTTTTTCCTTTTCACAGAGTCAGATGTTGGTTATAAGTGCCTTTTTATTTTAAGCACGAATGAAAAAGAGGGCCAAGAAAATTATTTACAGAGGGCTAAAAGATAAAAAGATGAGAAGTATATCTAAGATCCCACATAGATAAATGATACTGAATGAAAAGAAGAATAAGCTAGAGGGTGGGGTCCCTAGGCCTGGCCTGTGGGGGGATAAGGCCAAAACCAGCTCTCTGACATCCCCTGTGAGGTTTCAGATTGTGAGAGAGCAGTCCTCAGGTGATACACCCCAGAATCGGGGCTCCCTCCTCTCTGGTTCCAGGTGCAGTCACCCAAGAACTGCAGCTACCAAGTCACTGCAGCTCAGCAGCTCCCGCATTGAGTGTCTGCCCCTGGTGGTCATTGCATGTCATAGCTACCGGTTGGACAGTCTAATGGTCAGATGGTCACTTAGGCTTTTATAGAGAGAGATAATAATATTCCATTTCCCCAGCCGAGACCGGTTTGGCTCAGTGGATAGAGCGTCGGCCTGCGGACTGAAAGGTCCCAGGTTCGATTCCGGTTGGGGGCATGTACCTTGCTTGTGGGCACAACTCCAGTATGGGGTGTGCAGGAGGCGGCTGATGGATGTCTCTCTCTCATCGATGTTTCTGACTTTCTATCCCTCTCCCTTCCTCTCTGTGAAAAATCAATAAAATATATTTTAAAAAAATAATCCATTTCAACTCCAGTAAATGCCATCTGAATGGCTCGCTGCCTACCTGGTATTGGGGTGATGGGCAGAAATAGACTCTAATCCAGCCTTCAGGAAGCTAACGTCTAGTGGGGAGAGAAAGACCAGAAGGGCCTCCATGAGGTTGGTAGCAGGAGACCTGGGGTAAGGGAGAGCCGCCGGCCGAGGTCTTCTGGCACCGGGATGGGACGGCTGTCACTGGTCACAGGGTACTCGGAGTCATGATGTCCAGAGAGGGAACCCATTCAGCTCTGTCCAGCTGGTGTGAAGTGTCCAGGGCTGCGATGAGATAGAAAGGGTGCGAGTCAGTGGCAGAAGGGAAATAGAGTCACCATGCTGGTGCCTTTAGACACCAGTGGTTCTCAAGAACAGATGGATTCCTAAATCATAAACCAGGAAGTATCTTGTCTGTTTATTCCTGGAATATACCACACAGGGCCACCCAGGAGAAAGCTGGCAGAAACCAGAGGGCCAGTTAGACTGAGTTTCAGATCCTCTTGCCTACCAAGAGGCGGAGACCAGAGCTGGGACTGACGGTGCCTTGGAGATTGGAGGTGGGGCCTACAGGGCGGAGTTCACCCCAGGAATCCTGGACACTGGGTGTGGAGGCAGCAGTGCCTGTCCAGGTTCCACTGTTGATGAGGAGAGCCCCTGGAGTGGCTCTCAGCTGTACTGGGCAGCACGTGGCCCTGAGGCTGGCCCCAGGAGCAGGCAGTTCTGCAGGACCTGTCCCGGTTTAGCTAGTGGTGTCTATTGCTACTTTCACAGCCCGGCCATTTTCCTGGTTCAGAACTAGATGCTCTTACACAGCCTGCGTGCCTAGAACTGGGTATCATTTGGGGAGACAGAAGTGTTGAATGAGTCAAGAACTTTTCAAGTCATGATCACTTTTGACCAATTGTGGAATGCGTGGAAGTCTAATGTAATAAAAAAATCATCAAGATAGTCAAAAGTTTTATACACAAAGATACTCATTGCAGCATTTTGTATTGCATTGAATTGAATTGATTGAAAATAATTTAAATGTCAACAGCAAGGGAGTGAGTAAGCAAATTATGAAATACTGGAAGCCCGGTGCACGAATTCATGCCTGGTAGGGTTCCTCAGCCTGGTTGGAGATTAGGGCTGATCGGGGCCTGCCAGCTATGGCAAGGCACCTCAGGAGGTTGGCCACCCAGCTAGGGGAGGGACCTTGGAGGTTGGCTGGCTGCAGGAGGTTGGCTGTAGGAGCACAATGACTACCAGGTGCAAGCTCCTGCCTTGAGCATCTGCCCCTGGTGGCCAGTACATGTCATAGCAACCAGTTGCTTGGGCTTTTATATATAGAGATGTTTCTAATAAAGTATTACATAGACATTAATGGTGGTAGTGAAGAATGCACAATGTATAATTTAACACGGTATATAACCAAAAGAGCCAGATGCAAAGTTACATATGCACTGTTCCCAAATTTTACCTGAGGCATTGATAATTGATGGAGGTGTCGGGGAGAGATGGCGGCCCAGGAAAGCTAGATTAGCAGACACTCGGTATTTTTCCTGCATCCAGCTGACTGCTAAGCACATTCATGTTTGTCATATTTAATTATCAAGCGAGGATAATTTCTTATTTTTAAAGACTTGCCTCAGAGAAGTTGTTTTCTAATGAGTCTCAGACAGCGGAGTGTCTAGAACTCACAGACGGCTCTGGCTGTCCAGACACCCAGCCTCCCTCTGCTGTTCCGGATGCCCTCAGCCGGCTGTGAACATTGGTGGAATTTTGACCAATTAAGTCAAAGGCAAGGTTGATGTCATGCACAACAGATAACCTTGCAGAGTGAATGGAGCTCAGCATGGTCTCGTTTTGCATGTTATCTCCTTCTCTCTCTAAACGAGACAGTATCCCCATGATATGGGCCATATTTTATATATATCCACAATATGGTAGTCATTTTGTAGATCGAAAAGAAAGTATGTCCGGGTGTAATGGGAGGGGCCGCTTAGACTGGTGAAGGGAGAGGGGCTTGTTTATCAAAAGCTAGACAGCTTGCTGATGAAAGGGACCGGACTAGAGAGCTGGTGTGATAAGGGTATGGTATATACAAAGGAAGACGAGTTTAAGAATTTTCAGTTGAAACTGTAAATGCATCCACAATAGATTGTTTCAAAGGAGGAAGTTTTTGAAGTGTCGGAAGGTCTCAGAGCATAGACCTTCTCTTCAAGAGGAGTAAGGATGGGCTGGACCTTGGAAATCGGTTCACTGGGTGCTCACGTGGGTGGAGGCACGCGGGGGCTACGGAACAGGGTTCAGCCCTGCCCTTGAGGTTGAACTCTGGACTCGGGGAGTATTTTCATTGCGTTCTTTTGTGATCACCTGGAGGAAGGATGTTGCCTCAAAGTGTCTTCTTGCTTTCTTTTATGCCGCAGCTGCAAAGCCCAGAGGAACCTGAATTCTTTCTTTGCTATTGTGATGGGTCTCAACACCGCTTCTGTCAGCCGGCTGTCGCAGACCTGGGAGGTGAGTCTTGGGGGTCCTCACTGAGAGGGGGGTGGGGAGGACAGATAACACTGAATGGGAGATGGCCTGCCAAAAGCCTTTGTTTACAATGCGTAAATTGATGTAAAGGGTTGACCTGAAAAATAATGTGTCCAGTTGGTGGGGACTATTTTAATTAGATGGTCTTCAGAACGGTTGTATGATGTGCATGAAAGCAATGAGAACTGTAAAATGACCCCCTGCAGATTGAGTCCTCAGCACTGCCCTGAGGTGGCGTGGGTACCACTCCATGCTGACCCTTTCAAATGCTCACTTGTAGGCCTGTGTCCAGAAGTTTGTTGGCTGAGATGCTAACAAATTAAGCTTCCGGGCCTCACACTTGCTGGGCCCCTGGCAGTGTGTTCACCTGGACAATGTACATCTTTGTAAAATTTGCTTCAGGCCTCCCCAATCCTGGTTCTGCCTCTGTCGCTGTTAAATGATGAAGACTGCTCAGGTTCTCAGAGGGAGAGGCCCACAAAAGTTAGCCCAAGCCTTTGCCAGTTTGGCTCAGTGGATAGAGCGCTGACCTGTGGACTGAAGGGTCCTAGGTTTGATTCTGGCCAAGGGCACATACCCAGGTTTCGGGCTCGATCCGCAATGGGGGTATGCAGGAGGCAGCCGATCAATGATTCTCTCTCATCATTGATGTTTCTGTCTCTCTCTACCTCTTCCTTCCTCTCTGAAATCAATAAAAAAAAATATATTTTAAAGAACAGTTAGCCCAGGTTCTCAGACATGGACTTGAAGGGTATGTGTGGGAAGCACGGAAGTTGGGGCGTCCCTCTTGAGCCAGACACAGAGGTAGGGCTCTTCTCTCCTTGGGCTTTTGTTTCCTTCACTCCCTGTCCCCTGCTGACTGCCTCCTTCACTCCATGGACCATATTTCCCCCTCCCCACCCCTTCTCTTCAAACCCTTCCCCCACTTCCTGGCTCCAGCCTGCATGTGTTCACTTCAGCCTCCTTGGCCTCTCCCCATCTTCCCAGGTTCAGCTCTGCTCAGTAACTGCTCATTCCCTTGGTGGGTCCCAATGCAAACTCCTGAGAGAAAGAGAGAATTCAATAGGCCGCCTGTTCCTTTCCTTACAGTAGGTCTCAGTGTAGATCTCAAGGCAACTTGCAGGTCACTTTCTGAGGGTGAGGGAGATGCTCTGATGGAATGCACTGGGGCGGGGGGTGGCCAGAGGGTCGGAGCCAGGCCTCCTTTTAAAAAGTTTCCAAATAAAGAAATGAAAGCCGTACCTGCTCTGGTGAAGCAAACGAGACTGTGTGCACCTCGTCAGATGAAGGAGGTGGGCGGCCCATGCCCGGGTTGACCAGAGGAGGAACAGATAGCTGGCAAGGGCTAGAGGAGAGCGGAATGTGAGTTAAACCTGGAGAGAGGCGCTGCTTTGCAAACATGGGGAGGAGAAATGAAATTCAAACCACGGGCATCCCATGAGCATGTTGGCTGCCTACTTCGGGCAAGGCGCTGCGTCCTCACCGTGGCCGCAGGAAGACGGGTCAGACAGAGTGGAACAGAGTGGCTCTGAGGGAGGAAGTGCTGAACCAAATCCCGTCGGACCACAGAGGAGCAAGTAGAGGGACTCCTTCTGCCTCCCGGGAGTGAGAATACAGAGAAGCTCTGAGAAAGCAGGGCCTGGGAGGTTGCGTTGGGAGTAGGTGGGGTGGGGGTGGGCACCAAGTAGAAGTGACCATGGGACCGTTAGGTCTGCTGACCAGTGAGCACACTGTCCCAAATAGCAAACAGAGCGGATTTAAAGGAATAGAACAGGGTCCACCAGCTCTACAGGCAAGGGGCCAGACAGCAAATATGTTTAGGCTGTGTAGGCCTTGTGGTCTCTCTTTCCGAGACTCCATTCTGCCACTGCGGTGCAAGAGCCAGCACAAGGTGCATGTAAATGAGTGGGCGTGGCCGTGTCCCAGGACAGCCTTATTCACAAGAGCAGGCCGGGAACCAGATCTGGCCCATTGGAGGCTGACCCCTGGAGGGGACCAGTGTGGCTTGGAGTTTGAGGAGCCACTTAGTCCAATAGACTACGATATGCAGCTCAGAAGGACAGTGGAAATAAGCTGCCGATGGCTGCGTTTTACCTTTTCTCCTTGGATTTGTCTTCCATTCATGAATATTGAAGCGTCAGAAACTATTTCCAAACATATTCAGCTGCCTGTGTGCTGTGATCAACAGCGTCCAAATTCGAAACCATCGAATTGCAAAGTCTATTTCCAAATAGTGTAGAAGTTTAATGACTGTGGGGTTTGCCTCCATTCCTGTGATGTGTTTTGGGAGCAGACAGCCCCACCAATATCTTCTAGAACACGGGCGTTGGCATTCATGGCTGGAATTCGTTAGGCGCCAAGCATGAACTGTGCGCTTCTTAGGCGTTGTCTGCAGATTAGCCGGAGAACTTCGAGACTCGCCTCAAACCGCACAGCCAGCCAGGGGTGGAGGCAGAACTCGGATGCTGACCGTCTGCTGCACCCGTCAGTGTGGAGGGCGCCCAGCGTTTCACATAACTGACCACGTGACAGGCGGGCTGGGAAACCCCGGCTCTTCTTCCTAAGGCCCGAAGCTGTCAAGGGGAGGCTGGCCTGTCCCCTGTCACTTAAGCGCCACCTGTCTGGGTGGCTGATCTTTATAATCCACTCATTCTCCCCGCTAACGGGCAGGCCTCGGCACGGAGGGTGTGCACAGCCTTCCACGCTGCGGCCCTCTGCTGTGAGCCATAATTATATCATTTACACAGAAAGTGTCAGCTGACGTGATTATTCCCAATCAGCAAGACTTTTATTTTTTTAAATATACTTTATTGATTTTTTACAGAGAAGAAGGGAGAGGGACAGAGAGCTAGAAACATCAGTGAGAGAGAAACATCCATCAGCTGCCTCCTGCACTCCTCACACTGGGGATGTGCCCGCAACCAAGCAAGATTCATGCCCTTGACCGGAATCGAACCTGGGACCTTTCAGTCCGCAAGCCGACGCTCTATCCACTGAGCCAAACCAGTCAGGGCAAGCAAGACTATTGAAGAAGATGAAAGTACAGTGGTACCTCGAGATACGAGTTTAATTCATTCCGTAACCTTGAGGCGTGGGAAACTATGAGATGCTCCAGTCACGGTAAACTGGTGGGTCTTGTGCAGCCGGCCGATCCGCACGATTACTCCTATCTCAAATGTTGCTCGTATTTGAAAGCAAAAATTGCTCGCTCGACGGCTCGTATCTCAAAAATCTCATATGTTAGGGCACTCGTATCTCGAGGTACCACTGTATTCGTCCGCGGTAGAATATGGGCTGAAATCCAAGTGTTTATTTAAAAAAAAAAATCACCCGTGTGTGGAATGTCTAACCAGCCCAATTCCAGTTATGTGGCTGTTACGTATGTTAAACTGTTTTCGCCACATCCCTGAGCAGTGCACAGCCACGTGGTGGGGTGTGAAAACCGCCCGTGAGGAGCCGTCAGGGGAGAGCTGAGGGAGAGATTTACTGGCAGAGCCAACTTCATGAGCCCTCCCCCAGTCGCCTCTCAAATAGCCGACCTCTTTGACCTTTTTGTGTGTGTTTTTCTTCTCTTTGTTTTTAGAAAATCCCTGGGAAGTTTAAGAAACTTTTCTCTGAACTTGAAAGTTTAACAGTAAGTAGTTGACCCCGAGGGGACTTGTCCTTCCAATGAGTTGCCCGTGTCTGATTGTGTTCCAGATCCCAGTGGTGGGGGGCTGCACTGCATCGGGCAGGGAGCTTTAGACACTTCCCCCTTCACCTGCCCTGAAATGTAGCTTTGCTTCTTATGAAGTGAAGCCAGTACCCGGTTAAGGCTGCTTCTCCGTGGAACGCAGGTCTGGGAATGGCCCTTCGGCCTGGCTTTTCGCAGGCAGACTGCTAAGTATTTATCCATTTCCAAGCCCGTGAAGTGCACGGTACAAATGCAATGTGCAGTCCGTGGCGTGTGCAGTCTTCTCTCCGCCGCTGTCCCATTTCTTAAGCTCAGGCACAAAATGCATAGCTTCTTTTCAGAACGCAGTAAGGCGGTGTCCTCTTGTGCCCGCTGCCTTGTCTGTGCAGGATGAGGACATTTTTCTGTGCAGTGTACCTGGCAAAAAGCTCCGGAGTTTCCCCATGACGGAAATTACGCGGAGGAAGCTACTCACAGAACCGGTGTGAGGGAGATAACAGGGCCATCCGAAGGTGTCTCTCTTCTGCGGCCACTTCCCCTGATCGTAAACCAATAACGTGGCTTGCATTCATTCGCTAGATTCCCTGCCCCCGTTCATCGAGTTTATTTTCCTAGGACCCCTTTGTCCCTTCATGCTTAGGGAAGACGTCTCCAGAGCCACACCATGTTCAAACGGCATAAGCAGCGTGGGTTGAGAGCTGTTTCTATAGCTGATGGATTTTTCTTTTCTCTTTGTGATCCGCATGGCCGGGCAGGATCCCTCCCTGAACCACAAGGCCTACCGAGATGCGTTCAAAAAGATGAAGCCGCCCAAAATCCCCTTCATGCCCTTACTGCTCAAAGGTACGCCTTTTCTCTCCCGCTTGTAACTCCGTCTTCCAGAAATGTACCGCTATAACTGTGCAGCACAAAAAACAACAACAACAAAAAACCAGAGGCCTCTGTTCATTGCTTCAAAGTAATTTCAACATTCAGAACTAACAGGGTTTCCCTGCAGTTGTTTTTCAAATGCACCATTATTTCCGAGATGCCTGCAATAGGGACTTACACGTGAGCAGACAGCAAAGCCTTTTCTGCGACTTACAGAATGTAGGACTGGGAGTTTGTGTGTGTGTGCTTTACCCCGCTCCTAAGCACCATGTGTTTTTCTGTGAGTTTACAATTCACTCGATTCCACCGAGCCCAGGCTGGCAGGCAGGACCCCAGAGGCGGGCAGTGGAGCGCTACTTTGGCAGCCCACACCTGCCGCCGTGTGGGACACTGGCCGGCTGATCGGGACGCGCTAGCTTCTTTCCGGGAGTGGATCTGGTGGGAAAGACCGCTCCGAGTTGGTCTGCTGACTTCTCTCTTTTTTTTTTTATGTCAGTTGTACTTTAATAAAAAAAATGAGTGTATAGCCAAACAAAAATACACTTATATAATTTTAAAACAATTACTTTTTTATATTTGCACTGTGATATTGATTTTATGTATTACTCATAAATATGTAATATTACTCATATTTTCATAGGTACAAAGTTTACTAAAAGGAAGTTTTTATGGCCATCCTTTTTTCTAATCCATGTTTTTTGTTTGTTTCATTCTATGAATGACTATTACAGGAAGTAATTTTTTGGTATAGACAAGCTATATGAAGCATCAAATACGCTATGTATGCCACAGATTATTTCTATTATCACAGTCCTCATAATCACCTTTGTAAAGCATAGGTCAATTTTTTTTTAATTTTAGCTTATAAACTCAAGAAAAATTTAATAGGACTTGACATATTGTCATCCACTGCAGTCATTATTCTGTTAGATGCTCTCATTATCTAATCCATGGTTAGGAGGAGCACTTCAAGCAGTCCCTGATCCCTCTAGCACAGTGGTTCTCAACCTTTCTAATGCCGAGACCCTTTAATACAGTTCCTCATGTGGTGGTGACCCCCAACCATGAAGTTATTTTTGTTGCTACTTCATAACTGTAATTTTGCAACTGTTATGAATCGTATCTGTGTTTTCCAATGGTCTTAGGCAACCCCTGTGAAAGTGTTGTTTGACCCCCAAAGGGGTCACGACCCACAGGTTGAGAACCGCTGCTCTAGTATGTATCTCGGGACCCCTAGATGTGATTCCGGAAATGAGGTACCTGGAGCTGGAGGGCTGGCTGGCCTGGCCATCCTCCCCCTACTCCTCCCCTTCACCCACCCCATGGATGAAGCTGATAGACCCTCTTCGGCTTCTCTCAGGAACAGGCAGAGCTTGGAGAATTACCGAGTGGCTCTTCGCTCTTGCAGCTCCTCATTTGGTCTGCATCTGGCATAAAGCACGCCTCTTTGTGAAACCATAAAGACAATGGTATATTACTGTGGTTAGCAAACTGCGGCTCGCTCTGTTGACTAATGAGTGTCGCTCTGTTGACTGATGAGTTTGCCGACCACTGACCTAGACTCTCGATTCCAATAATTACAGGCTGTTGTTGTTCCTTGTGATGAAGTCCCTATCCCAGTGGTTGACTAACTCATTAGTCAACAGTGGCAAATCACAGTTTGCCGACCACTGGTCTATTAGAACAATTAAGAGGTGCACCATCACTTCATCCAGCCCGAAAAGCATCCGCTAATGTACATGGATGAAATAAGGAGAGGTTGTAATAGCACCATAACTTAAAGGGACCTTTGGTTCTCCGTGTTTATTTCCTTTCAGGATAGGTTTATTGAGGCTTATGACTTTTATTTGCAAACGAGACACATCCAGAGGGAGAGCGGGCGGGCAGATGGAGGAACACAGACTCATTTAGACACAAATAGGAAAAAGAGAACGAGGACAGCTCTCAGGAAGGAATGCCTGTAGGAATTAGAAATTTTGAAACAGATGTTTTCAAGGTAATGAGAAATTAGCTGGCAGTGCCCCTTCAACTTAATCAGACATAAGCAGAGCTCTCTGCTGGCTGTACATTAGTGATTTCCCCCAAAACGGCTTACCGCAGCCAGGTGTCTCACACCCACAATTTAATTCCGACGCAATTTTCTGCTCCACGGGGCTTATGGAGACCTCCTCATTGGCAGCACAACAAATCCCCCTTTTTTTCCCTTCTGAAAAGACATCACGCATTCGCTCTAGTAAATTTAAACACGTTTTTCTTTTTTTTTCATTAGAAGTTTTCTTGAGTGAAAGAAGCACTTATTTTTTCCTTCACATTCATTGTCTGGGATGACAAAAACAAACATCGTTAGTCGTCTTTTGTATTGAAAGCTGTCATTTTTGTCTGAAATAATTTCCAAAGGAAAACGGGATGAACATTTGAAATATGTATATATCATGCCTAAGACTAAGACATGTTGGAAAAAATAAACTACATTAATGGTTAGGCTTTTTTAACGGCAAAATTACTTTAAAAGTTGCAATAAACGACTTTAGAAAACACACACATGCGCACATGCACACACACACACCCTGCCCCACCTGTGCTCACTACTTTGGGGTCCTTTTAGTTAGAGTAAAGGGACTGGACTGAACTTGTTGGGTGTTAGGAAGGGCTAAGCTTCCCATCTTTCATACTTCGAGGTACTCAGTGCCCAGCAAGCCTGCAGACTCTGAAGTAACATGAAGTAACATGGCCTGAGAGTCCCCTACCAGCCATCATCTTTCCTACATTCCAGTTGAATTTCTTGCCTTTTGATATACTCCACCTCCGCCCCCGCCCCACCCCGTGGTGTGGACTCTGTTAAGAAAGCAGGCTGAGACCGGTTTGGCTCAGTGGATAGAGTGTGGGCCTGTGGACTGAAAGGTCCCAGGTTCGATTCCGGTCAAGGGCATGTACCTTGCTTGCGGGCACATCTCCACTGTGGGGCGTGCAGGAGGCGGCTGATTGATGTCTCTTTGAAAGTAAACTGAGGCCCCCCCTGGGTTGAGAATGTCCCGTGGAGTAGGGTCAGTGTTGAGGTTTTGTGGGTGTTTAAATAAGAGGAATGGCAGGATGCTGGTAGGTGTCTTCTTTCTCGTTGACTTGAGTCAACGAGTCTTTTACCCGCAGTTCCGTTCGGTGAGGTGTTTGGAGTGTGTCCGGGCCACTCTGGACACAAGGGGCCATTTCCCACCTGAGCTGCTTCACACCCGGGACTCCCGCTCCGAGACCCCAGCGTCTGAGCTCAGCCGCCTCCTGGTTTACCTCTCACACCTTCCCCTCACGCCCCCGCCCCGCAAATGGGTGGGAACCCTCAGTCACTTGCACCCCCTTCTCCTGCCTCTCTTCCCTCCCCACCTGCCAGAAGCTTCCGGGCCTTATTCTCACCAGCATCTGCCCGACCGCCCCGCCCTCAGAGAACAGCCATCTCCTCTGCTCCCCTGACAGGTCCTGAGAAGGAGGGTAAGTGAGGCCCCCCAGGTAGAGGAGCCCGTGGCTGCAGGCGCCCCTCTGCCAGGAACTCAGCATGTTGACTGGGACAGGTCGTAAGAAACTTCAGGTCCCTTCAGTGGGTGCGATACTGGGACAGTGGTGAGGGGACCGGCTCCCTGGGTTTGAATCCTGGCTGTGACATGTAGAGCTGTGAGCGTAGGGGGACCGTGCGTGTGCTTTGGGCCCGTGTTTCTCCCCATCCTTTCCTGCCAGGGCTTTGCCTTCGGTCCTTGGTGAGGACTTAACGTGTTAATGTCTGGTCAGAACCTGTCAGTCCATATAAGCTGTCCTTATTTTCATCACCCCTCATGGTCATCCTGGGGAACACAGGACCGGGATGGCAGTCAGAGGCCGTTGCTCATCCGAATCCTCAGGGAGTTGGGGGAGACCAGGCCTGTAGGTGGGGGTTCGTGTGGAGTGAGTGCACAGGACGCTGAGTTTGCCATACAATAAAGGTGGAAGTTGCCTACATTGACCACTCTTTCCTAAATACTGTCACCCAGTGAAAACTCGCGATTCTTTTCTGAAAGCAATATCGTGAAAGATAGTACAGTAACAAGAGACTTGGTCACACGACTGCGTAACTGAATTGCTTTCCTGCTAGGACGTCAGTTTAAAGAGGAAGAAGAAAGAAAAAGAAAAAAGCAGAGGGTGCTGGAAGCTGTGTAAGGGATGCTTTGGGGAAAGTGTAGTGGAACTGCGGACCTCGTGTCGCCCCTGCTGGGCAGAGTTGGGTGGCCCAGGGTGTTGTGGGCAGGTTTCTGAGCACCGAGCTCTTCCTTGCCCCCCAGTCGGCCAGCAGGATCGAAGTCTCGGTGAAATACCAGTGCTTTCCCTTCCATCAAGGGCTTGGAAGGTGTTCTTTTCCTCTTTCACATCAGGTGGTTTTAATAGGTCTTTGAGATTTATTTTCATTTGCTTTGCCCTCCGTGTCTGTGATGAGACCTGGTTATTTTCACGCTCTTCAAGCTGTCGTGTATTTCTGACTTTGGCTCTCGTCTGCGAGGATTCCCTAATGCTCCGTCATTAACCCTCTGATCGGAACGTTTCCATCATCCTTCCTCTTAGCTTCAGCTGCTGTCTCCATTGGGCCCAGTTCCTAAACCCCTGTCTCTTGGGAGAAGGCCTCTGTTTCCTGCATCCGAAAGGAGGCCTGCATTTGAATATCTTCTGTCACTTGAAATGCAGTGACGCTCAAACAGATGTCACGTTCCCTTCCTCTCCCCGTGAGCCTTCTTCCTGCCTCCTCCACCAGCGGTGTTTCCTTTCTGCTGGGCGAGCGTGGCCCGGGGCCTTGCCGTTTTCCCAGCTGCCTCTTTCCTCACTCCTGTCCGGGACGCAATCAGGCACTGCCTCTGAGAGCCAGGAACCTACATGAAACACCTCAATCTAGGTCTGAACATTTTTAAACAAAGCAGGTTCCCTACACTTTGCCAAAATGGTTTTTAAAAAAATCATAAATCTTAAGATCTTATTATTTCTGCTCCATGCTCTGACCTAAAAGCATAATGGACCTGTCAGGTCATAGAATAGTTACTAAGTCTTCGTTTATATGAAGCCGTTGGTGCAAAATATATACTTGCGTTAATGTTATAATGTTTTCTCCCCCGTCTACACACCCACACACATAAATGATGCCCTTTCACTTCAGATAATGAACAGATTCAATTTCAAGGTGCCGTGTCAAATGCATGGGCCAACCCATAATGTTGAAGAAAAATTAATAAGCCATGTTGCATCTAGACCTCTTCAGCCCTGGCTCATCATAATGATCCATTCCTAATGGCACATGTCTCTTTTTTGCTTTTAATTTCCAGATGTGACGTTTATCCATGAGGGAAATAAAACGTTTTTGGATAATCTCGTCAATTTTGAGAAGCTGGTAAGCAACTCGCATTATTTCTCCCTTTTCAAACGTATACCTTTCCCATTTGCCACTGAGAAGCCAGTGGATGCATCCCTTTCCTTCAGTGAACACGTGGCGATTTCTGGGAGTTATTGGCTATGAGCGGTGCAGGGTCCATAAAAATGTATGGCGCTTAAAACTACGTAGCTAGCAATGTTCTGAGGACCATATATAAAAATCTGCTTTATCAGTGCCAAAAAATGGAACTTCATTCGGTTAGCATCAGCAGCTGAGTTGTATGTTATATGGGCCAGAAATAAAGCGTCAGAGTCCTGTCTGGGGATTTCACACGCCTGAGGTGGAGTTTTACAGCTTGACCCGTGTCTCTCTGGGTCGCAGCAGGCACTGCCCTCCTGGGAGGTGCCCACCTCCCCGTCCGCCCAGCGCGGGTAGGAAGAGGGATGGGAAGGGCCTGAGTGTGAGGGGAAGGACCCCTTTCCTCAGCCTGTAGGCAAGAGAGGGCCACCGTGGAGAGGCAGTTGTGACACAGGGCCCTCCCTGCTCACCAGAAGGCTCCCCAGCCAGTGCTTTTCCCCAGGGGTTCTCGGAGTTATTTCCAGGACCTGGGCCAGGCTTTGTTCTGCACGGGCTCCTCCCGGCCTCTGCGCCAGCCACGCCCAGGGCAGAGCTGAGCGGGGAATAAATAGGAGGCTCCAATGAGCCCCGGCGGACGACAAGAAGGATGGATGTGTCTGACCGATGAACTTTAGCCATGAATTAGAATGTCCTTCGTGGTTAAGAACGGTACCGGTGACCCCTGACCGCAGATCCTGGCCTCTGACTTTTCAGTCATGGTAATGGATTTGTGTGAACTCTTTCAGGAAATGACCCCCGGTTCCCTGGGAGGAGCGAGGGGGGAGAGGGAGGGAGGTGGGGAGACGCAGACCATAACCCACAGAACAATGCAAACTGCCGAGTCCACAGGAGGTTTGGCGTCTGACCTTTGCCTCCCAAGTGCCCTGATCTAACTGGCGCACACACAGAGGGCACAGGGCCACCGTACCACCCGCGGACCATATACCTAGAACCTGAAGGCAGGCATCAGGCTTCTTGGCCGTAGGTGTGACCCCTGAGGACCGCCCCTCTCTGGCTAGTTATTTTTAAAGTGGACGTGCCTCTAACTTTTCAAGTCTCTCTCTGCACTGAATGCTTGGGAATCACAGCTCAGTTATTTAGATGCTACATAGGGTCAAACCAACACAGCTGGGAACGGGCATTCAACGCCTTGGGGTTTCGGTACTTATTCTTGGAAGATGCGTTCTGTGTCGCTGTGGAAGCTTCTGAAGATCACGGGGCAGCTGTTTGCAGCGAAAGGCTGTAGGCACCCACATTCTGGTTTCCAGACAGATTCATCTCGATGTTTGGATTTACTGGAAGGATTGCAGGAATAGCAAACCTTTGGTCGATATGGACTCCAAATCCTGACCAATGCATGGAGTGAAGAACGCCAGATAAACTGTGGAGAGGGTGTGTGAAGATACAGGGTGAGGTTTATCACTCAGGTGGAATTCCCTCTAAAGGTCCAGTTAGTTTCCTCTGACTGACCAGGGGGAATATGGGAGAACAATTGTTCAGGGCCATCTGGTGCTTGACCTCTCCCGGAGTGAACCAGCGGCTTGGTGAAGCTCATTATGTCATTCCCCTACGTGCTACAGCGGGAGAGAACAATTCAGTAATGACACAGAGGGGAGCAGGCGAGGGAGGGGCCCCGGCCCCCTGCTCTCCTGTTTCTGACCAGCATCTTGGTCCCCCCTGCTTCCCCCAACAGCCCTAGGAAAGGCCTTCGACGCCTGCCGATGTCATCCAGGGTCTTGCTTTCGTAGGTGCTCAGATTTCATGCTAACCATTGGCGCTAAAACTAAGAAAGTTCACCTAGTAGTATATCTACTGTGGTCAGTAACTATCTGTACCCTTAATTCTTTAAGGAAGTTTAAGGAAATAGCGTAGCATACGTAAGTCATACCTTATTTTCCATTTTGAATTCCTAAAGAGAACTTTGATTAAGAAGACAGAAGCCACATTGTGTAAGGCTCTAGGACACACAGAGGGCTCCTGGGCCTCGACGGAGATGGCATTTAAGACACAGCACCCCTGCTGCTGACCCCCTCTTTGCACAGAAAAGACGGGGTGAGGTTAGAATTTTCCTAGAAGGTCAACTACCTCTTGTACACCACCTATGTCATACTCAGATGCCGGGGAATGAAATTGAATTTCCTAGGAGAGGCAGTTTTTTAAGGATATTTCTCAGCAAAGGACAGGGTTTCACTTACGCTAAAACAGGATCATCTTTCACAATAATGAACCCACAGGACGTAACCGAATTAACTTGCGGGGAGCCGATTCCTCATGACGGATATTAGCTTAACCAGCCAGCGAGAAGTCAGTGCATTATCTTTATCGGGCTGATTCAGGCCGGCACATTCACTCAGACGACCCCGGAGCGCTCAGCGGGCCTAATGAGATTCCCACCGTTCCCCACGCGGCCGCGGCGGCTCTCCGTGTTCCAGTCCGACCTGTGACATCGTGAAGAAACACGTGCTCTCCCCTCCCTCCTCTCCATCCCTCAGTGGGAAGAGCATCATCTTTTCACCACGTAGTCATCTTCTCTGCGCCTTCAGGCAGCCCAACGATGAGGATCGGGGTTCAGGTTCCACACGCAGGACTGAGATCTGCGTGGGCTGCGCCAATGGCACACAATAGAAATCAGAGTGATGCCGCGGCTGATAACCACGAGGAACTGAGGGAACAGCAGCCCATGGGGCGGGGGGTGGAGGGGGAAAGGGGAGGAAACATAACAATACACTCGCAGACATGAGTCAGGCCCGTTTCCGTCACACGTGCAGCGGAGCGACCGCTCTAATCACTGTCCTGTGTCATGTTCCACCACTTAGACCTAGCAGCTGTGAGAACAATTGAATAAGTAGGTCACATTCACACCCGACAGTTTCTGCAGTTCTGTGGCATCGACTTGATGTCAGCAGTGGTCCCCTGTGGGCGTGCTGTGTCTGCACGGCCCTGGGCTCGGGGCACACACCCAGGGCGTGGTAGTTGACGCCACCTGGAGGGGTTTGGGGCACCAGGACATGAACAGGGCGGATGCTTGGATAATGGGACGATGTTTGGATTTTGATATGAAACAAATTTGGGAGTCACTGCGACTTCCCCAAAGACCAGAGCGGGAGGACCAGAGGGTCTGGAGATGATTCTGGAACGTGAGGGGGGGAAGTGGAGCCGAGAGTGGCCTTGCCCTAAATGCCGTGTTTCCTCCATCGTGGAAAACCAAGCGCGACGGCGCTTAGAAGGCTGTTGCAGGGGCACCAATAGGAGGCGGTGGGATCTCACCCGAAGCAGCTGCGAGTTGAAGAAGACTTGCCCAGAGACCAGGGAAGACTGTACAGAAAGACATTGAAATAGAACACTGAAGAGTCTAGACCAGTGGTTCTCAACCTTTCTAATGCCACGACACTTTAATACAGCTCCTCATGTTGTGGTGACCCCAACCATAAAATTATTTTCGTTGCTACTTCATAACTGTAATTTTGCTACTGTTAATGAATCGTAATGTAAATATCTGTGTTTTTCGATGGTCTTAGGAGACACTGCTAGTGGTTGTGACGCACAGGTTGAGAACCGCTGGTCTAGACTCTAGAGGGAATCTAAGTATACATCTTGGTAAGATATGGAGGTTCCAGAAATTGTTTATCTTTCATGGATGCTTTCCCTCACCATGTGGGACACGTGAACTTTTGACTCCACAAAAATGCCCACCTCCATGCGGCAGGTGGTGTAAGTCAACGTGCCTGACAGCTGGTAGACGCCAGCAAGCAGAGCCAGCTGGTAGACCTGGTCGACAGGGAAAAACTCCACAGCAAATACAACAGCACACGCTCATGGCCATGCACACAGGACAGTGAGAGGTTGAGGGGGACGCCTCCCAGGTTCACGGGGAGAGCGCAGTGAGGCCTCCTGGGGAAGAGGCGGGCGGGGCACCCCTGGGAGGGCAAAGCCTTAGGTCCAGAAGGTTGGGCAGCGGACCAGACCCAGCAGGCAGAGGAGAGGTGCATCTTTGTAGTGTGTTTTCCCGGGGCTCCGTGAGAATTGTGCAACTGGCTGGGGGACCCCCTTTTTCTTACAGACAAGGACTAAATACTCTTCTGTAACCCAAGCTCAGAATTACACCCGCTCCAAGTCCAGCTCCAAATTACACCCGAGGGTAGAATACCCATCGATCCCCACAAACATGCTACTTGGGTCATCGCAGTAACCCTCCCACTGACCTGCTTCCCGCTTGCCTTCCAGCATATGATTGCAGACACCGTCCGAACCCTGAGACACTGCAGGGCCAACCAGTTTGGTGAGTAATCGCAGTCGGTGTGCAATGCATTCACGCAGCGGTGTAGACGGTGACCCTGTCACAAGGATGTGTGGTAGAACATGTACGCAGACTGTGAAGTATAATGTGCATGTTGTACGCATACACTGCACTCTCTAGTTTCATCTCTACGTGTTTGGGATGCAGAGGGAGGCAAGACAGGGCAGCAAGACAGTACTGTGGAGAGTGCCTTTGGACAGTCAGATGCTCCCACCCCACCCCTCCCACACCCCACCCCAGGAAGTCTTGTGAGTTTGCCCATTGGCGCAGAAATGCCAGTGGCTTTATCTGGGGCGACCCATCCCTACCCTCTCTGCCGGGAGCCTTCCTGGGATAGGAATATTATCATAAACGTGCCTGATGCAGCCTCCCAGAGTCTGTCCTCCCCTCCAACAAAAATTTCCTGTCCGGAGCCGCCTTTCCCTGAAAAAGTGTGTTTCTGAGCATTTTCATAGACTCCCCACTGAGGCCGATGTAAGTAGGAATATTCGTTCTTTTCTAGATCTTGGGGACAGTTTACATTATGTTTCGATTGTGTTAAAACCCTGCAGGAAGGAAGGAAATCAACTTTATTGAGTTCACGGAGCTTTCCCATGGGCGGTGGGGTCCTGTCACCAGCATTGGGGACAGTGATTGGAGATATTACTGCTGTGGGTACGGAGCAGAGAAAGCTCAGAGGCTAATCACACAGCCACTGCTCACCCCGAAGTCCTCCCGATTTCCTGGCCCAGACCCTGCCCCTCGCCTTCTGCAGATTCAGTAGATATAAAGGGCAATTTAAAAAAATAGGAAGTTGAATTAAAAAATTATAAATCAGTCAAAGGTGTCTGCTAAAGTAAAACTTACTTTGTTAAGTAATTCATCCTCATGGCAAGACAGTTTTTCTTTAACAACATGGAATTATGTAAAGTGGAAAATCAAAGTCGCACTTTCTAAGGGTAGGTGCACATTCTTAAGAACCTTTTTTTTCATCTGGGCTGGTATTGGCTGGCTGTATCACCCCTCCACAAAACAACTGAACATGTGTATGAATTCTGTTCGAAAGGAAGAATTACAAATGCGAGACCTAATTTTCTAAATATTCCTATCAATACCATTTGATATGTGCTTATAATTCTCCATTAAGCATACAAGTACAATGATGGACTTGAAATAGAAACAGCGATCGTAACGTAATCCTGGAGATCCATTCAGGTGCACAAGTATAATGCTGCTAACGAGTTCATATTTCTTTCACCCTCCTGTGCTTCCCAAGTATTTATGGGCACTCAGCTAATTCTAAGACTTCAGTCTCATTTACTAAGGGCCCTGGTTTAAATGTGCTGCAAGTGTGGACAGCAAGACTGTCCTTGACCCTGTCTTGAACCTGCCATCACCAGAGAGGAAGTCTCCTTAGCACAAAGCAAAGGAGAAATTCATTGAGCTATGAGGCCTGTTTGTGTTCTATATTTTTGTATCGTTAAACATCACATATGTGACTGAATTGCCTCAATTCAAGGTGACGGTTTAGGTGGGCACGGTAAGCCACTGTTGGCATTTGGGGTAAAATAAGATAAATCCAAGCCCCTATAAACTATGGGGTGCCTGCAAGTGTCTGTTGTCACGATGGGAACCCTTCGTTCTACTTCTTTGAAGGCCAGAAATTTAACAACAACCTTACCTTGGTAGCATCGAGTGTTCTACACCCCTGTTCACGAAACAGCCCCGTTATCTTGGCAACGGCCTCTGGAATGCCTCAGCCTTCGATCACTGAAAAACATCAGCTCCTGGTGCTTTTTACCTTTTGAAACCGGAAAGTCTTTTTTTTTTTTAATATATTTTATTGATTTTTACAGAGAGGAAGGGAGAGGGATAGAAAGTCAGAAACATCGATAGAGAGACATTGATCAGCTGCCTCCTGCACGCCCCACACTGGAGATGTGCCCGCAACCAAGGTACATGCCCTTGACCGGAATCAAACCTGGGACCCTTCAGTCCGCAGGCCGACTCTCTATCCACTGAGCCAAACTGGTCTCGGCTGAAACCGGAAAGTCTTATTTCTGTCAAACCTAAGAATAAGAAGCCACTGTGACATACAGGCCTTCGATTACAAAACGTTTTAGAGGAGGGAAAACGAAACAGCCGCTCTGAAATGTCAGCCTCCTCAGGCCCCGCCCCTGTGCTCCCACTGAGTGTAGCCTGGGCCCTGCTTCCCCCCTCTAACCGCCCCCCCAGCCCCCCGAGAAATCCCCATGCCAGTGACCTCACCCCACTTACTTGCGGTCACATTGTCCTCCGCAGCCCAGCTCAGTCTCCGGGGCCCCGAGTTGGGGTGAGGGTGGGTGTGGGTGTGTTCATTTCTGAGAATGGAAGTGAGCCTGCCCCATTGTCCAGGCCCCCTTATCTCTGGTTCCTTATCAGAACCGCCACCAGCGGGACACACGTGTGTTCGCAGTGCACCAAAGCTGGGCAGGCGGGCCCACCGTATTTCACCACCCCGGGTCCTGGATGGGGAGTAGAACCCCCTGCCTCGCCTTTCCGGGCATAGATGTTCGCCCAGCCTCGTCCCTGAGGAGCCTGCGGTGCCTGTTAGCCATGCCTTACGTTTAGTTCTGTGATATCCGCTCATTTAACGGATCCCTTCGTTTTTTTTCCCCAAAAAATAAGGACACCGAAAAGAATTGTGTCTGTGCACTCACCAGGCTAGCGGTGATTTCCGACAGCTCCAGGCTGAGATTAAGAGCCCGTGAGAGCCATTGAAATGGGCGTGTCGTGTCTTGAGACAGGGGACCTCAGACCATGGCCAGGAGCCACAGGGTCCAGGTTCCAGCCCCACATGGCACGGCACTCACTCGTGTGTGTGTGTGTGTGTGTGTGTGTGTGTGTGTGTGTTGCTTCCCCTCTGAGAGGGGTGATAGCCAGTCGCTGAATGCTGTGTGTTGTTAGATCAGCGGTTCTCAACCTGGGGGTCCCACAACACTTTCTCAGGGGTCGCCTAAGACCATTGGAAAACACAGATACGATTCATAACAGTTGCAAAATTACAGTTATGAAGTAGCAACAAAAATAATTTTATGGCTGGGGGTCACCACCACATGAGGAACTGTATTAAAGGGTCGCGGCCTTAGAAAGGTTGAGAACCACTGTGTTAGGTAGTAGGCACTATAGACATGTGGTAAGACAAACACCAGGCCGGGTCTGAGCGCCTGACCGAGGGGCCGAGGCCGAGCTGAGAGCGCAGCTGCCCTGTTAGCATCGGGGGCTCCTCTGTGAGCCCGCCTCACCGTCTGCCTGGCAGGTGTACGCTCAGCCTTCCCGAGGGGTTTGCGGGGATGTAGCCGTGACATCACCCTGCTCCTGAGACTAACTGGGGGGTTTTCTCCTCCAAAACTTAGGAGGGGACGTGTCTCCGAAGGAGCATCACGAGCTCAAGTCCTACGTCACGCACCTGTTCGTCATCGACAGCCAGCAGGCCCTGTTCGAGCTCTCCCACCGCATCGAGCCCCGCGCCTGAGCCCAGCCATGCCCCCTCAGCTCCTGCCGCTCTCCCGCCCGGGGCGCCGTGCCCAGCGCGTCCCTCTCCTGGGAGAACAGAAGCTGCTGAGTTTTTGGGTGTCGCTAACTCACAAGACACGCCGGCCACCCGCGGTGGGGGAGGGCCTCGCCGCTCTCGCTCTCGGACGAGAGCGCAGAAGACTCAGAGCATCTTGGCCTGGGGGAGTCCGCTTCCTTCCACGGACATCGTTGATCCCATCCACTTTTCCACTCGCGATGTGCCAGCATCAGGACCAGGGAGCCTGTCCGGTTACCGCGGCCCCATCTTTCCGGGAGAGCGTGCAGGGCACAGGAGCGGCTCTGCTTGGCCGGGAGCAGGTTGCTGAGTGTAGCTGTCCAGGAAGCAGCTTGTCTGAACAGCGGAAGACGTGACGGCACGGCCAGGTGTCCAGGGAGAAGGCGTGGTCTCCGGTGACACCCACTGTGATCTCACCGAAGGCCCCTGGTGTCTGGGGAGTCCGTGCCCCCCGAGTCCCGGCAGGGAAATGTCCGGGCAGGCCTCTCGCTTTGCACCCACACTCACTCACGGATGTCGGCTCGCCGGTGAAATTGGTTCCTGCACAACTGATCTGCAGCTGCGGACGAGTTAGGCTATGTGGCTGTGCCCATCAGGAAAAACAGGAATCCTTAGGAGATGGACGCATGGCTTAATTTCCAGGGGTTTTCTTGACACGTGCAAGCAGGCTCTCCTGCTATGGGTGACAGTACGGTTTTTGATGGTGTGCCTGACACATTGTAGGCTCCGTCACCGTTCGTCACGGTGACAGTCGGAGGTGCCTGTCCGTGCCCTGGTGCTCTGCCCGCCGCGTGCAGGGGTGGCAGCCGGTCCAGGGAGGTGAGTGGGGTGGGATGTGCCAGGCACTCGGCACTCCCTCCTGGAGAAGAGCAAGGGAGGAAGATAGTGCCGAGGGCCCGTCTCACCGCAAACATCTGACTGATGCTGGACCCTCACCGTTCACCTAGAGTTCACCTTTCAGCCAAATTTGTTTGTTTGTTTTCCACCCTGAGTCTTTTAAATCTTTTTTTTAAATTTCCATTCATATAGATCAAGGCTCTTCCAGTCAATAAGACCCTGGCTATTCTCCAGAATGGGTTAGCGCCTCCTGGCCCTTCCTAAAAGCCTGTGGGATGCAGCAATGAAACGCAAGGGCCAGTTAGATACTTGTCACTACGATTCCAGGGCCCCATCTTCCTGTGCCAGGTCCACGCACATTCCAGCCCTGGGAGCGGGTGCGCTTCTCAGCCCGGCTGCCGTGCGTCATGTAGCTTCCTGCCGCCTCAGCACCTCCATCCGTCAGGGGGCTGCCTGGCCCCTCCCGGCAGGGCTGTGTCCTGGCTCAGGAGCCACAGAGAGCTTGAGGAGTCGCCGGAAGGAGCCCCGGGGAGAAGATTATTGGTAGAACTTTCAGAGGGATTGCGTCTGCCCAGCATGGAAAGGTCAGTCCTGAAAACTAGCAGGATTTGGTCCAAAGCACCCCCCAGGGCTGACCCACTGGAGAAAGACTGCCAGCTGCCAGGACTGGAAGGGGGCCCCCTGGAGGGGACCTGAGCGGGGGAGCCAGGGCAGCAGGCTCACCACACCTGCAGGGGGCAGGGGCTCGCTGCCCGCACATGAAGGCCTGGGGAGGAGCGTTTGCCCAGTCAAACCGTCTAAGGCCATTTTGGTATTGTCTCCATGTTTTGCCTTTAAGTTTTTTATTCACAAAGGATCTACTTTGCTCCAGCGAAAACGATTGCAGTGTCTTTAGTGGAGAACTTTTTCAGCCAAGCACCTGTTGCTTAGACCTCGTTTCAGATGTGTCCACGGCCAAACGAATCCACATGTGCATCAAGTTTAAACCGGTCTTGGTAGTGCAGGCAGAGCACGCCCCACGGTGTGGGCAGACACGGGCGGTGTGGCTCTCGGGGCAGCCGAGGGAAGGGGGCGTTTTGCTCGGTTCAGATTTGCTTTTCCTTCCCCATCTTCTGAACGTGCCCCTCTCCCAGCCTTTCTGAGACTTGGCAGCTGCCTCCAGCGATGTCCCAGGCTCAGAAATTTCAGAACTCGGAGGAGACATACGTAAGCCGCGGACTAACGAACTCAAGGCGGAATTTGTGGGAGCCAGGTTTAGCGCAACACGGCGCTCTTTCTCAAAATCTGAGCCCCCCACAGTGAGTGGCCGACGGGGAGCTCAGCAGCTCCCTGTGAGCGGGGAGGGGCTGTGCTCCCTCCAATCCGGCGGCAGCCTCCCTGCAATAGGGTTTGTCTGGCTAGACAGACGGATGGACTGGAGGACGTCTGTGCTGCTTTCCAGCCTTTTAGACGGTGATCACATCCAGCCTCCCTTCGCCCTGGAGCTCTGCCAGCTGCCGCCGTCACCAGCCCTCCCGAGCCGCTCTCTCTGTCATCACCCGACGAACCGCCCCCTCCCCCCCCCCGGAGAAATCAGCCTGGGCAGGGCCCTGTGGGCAGAGCCACAAGCTCGCCACGTGTCTTCTCTCTCCACCCGTCCTCACAGATGCTCCGAAGACGACAGCGTTTCGGAGTCGCTCTTCGTCCTAATCTGCACGGTTGCCAAACGGTTGCCCTGGTAAATACGATGGCCTGCCTTCGCGTTATCCTGTACCCTCCGCTACGTTTGGAAGGAGTTCCTTCACCCAGACCCTGCCCACCGGCCAGTCAGGTGGGGCGTGCACGGAGCTCAGTAAAAGCCCACCCCTCCCGGTCGGCGGGGGCAGATGCCTCTCTGTGAGGCTGACCGTCTCCTGGTGGGATAAATGGCTGCAGGAAGGAGAGGGGGCCTGGGGCCTGGGCCCCCGGAGCTGGGCTGGCCCTGCGACTCCCCCGTCCTAGCCGGGCCGCCTGGTGACAGCCATCACGGACACAGTCGCAGACTCGGTGTTCCCAAATGGCACAAGCTTCCTGGAAACTTGGGGGGGACCATGAAAACGGGACCATCGGGTGCCCAGCCAGGGTCTGACGGCTGAGTTCCTTTTCCCACGCTTCCAACACGTCCTTAAAATTTCAGCCCGCTTGTTCCCACGAGCGGGCCACTGTGCTGACCACGGGGAGGGGGGAAACGTTTTTAAAATTTGCCAAAAAAAAGCTCGATGGAAATGTACTACTGTAAAAAAAAAAAAAAAAAAGCAAAGCTGTACATATACTAAACGTTTTTTAGCAGAGTCCTATTTATTTGCATAGCCTATTTATTGTATCCGTGTCGCGCTGTCATCACACACCCGGGCGGAGTCGGTGAGCCGCAGCCGCCTGGACGCTGGCCTTCTCACCTGTCACTCGGGAGGACATTGGCGACGTCAGCGGGCGCGCGCGCTCAGCCCGGAGAGGCCCGCCACCCGGGTGCCCACCTCACTTCTCAGGGACCACACCCCGCAGTCTCCCGCCCGCCCTTGCCGGAGCTGGTAAATATGAAACCTGGGGTTGAGTTACCAGAACTGCCGTTCACCACAGCATTTCCCTTCTCAGACGCCCCCCTTCCCGCTTCGTCCAGAGAGGACTGCGCTGCGCATCGATCAGAGTAGCCAGCAATAATTTATATGTAAAAAAACAAACGGCCGGGCCCCATCAGGCGGAACCTTCTCTGTCACTGTTACCTTCCCTTGTATTTTCAAGTGTTTTTTTAAAAACTGCTTTTCCAAATATAAGATGATGCTCACAACGCGATCCGTGCCTGGGCGCTTCTTGCTGTGTCTGTGGGTGCGGGTGGGGCCGGCTTATTCCATGCAGTGGTTGGAGCTCGGAAAGCGCTGGCTCCCTGCGAGAGCTGGGAGGGGGTGAAGGGGTGTGGGGCAGCCCACAGACGCCCACATCACGCACGCGGCCCCTGAGTTACTGCGGACCCTCATGCCCCCGGCGGGACATCGCGTGGGCTCCCTCAGGTTCTAGGATTTGGAGAGTTCGGGGGCCCCGTCATCACCTCACCCCCTGGAGCAGGGCCGGGGACCAGGGGAGCGCTGAGCCCTGGGGGGGATGGCCGAGGCCTCGGGAGAGCCTGGACCATGAGGGTGGGCGCATGGTCCCGCAGAGGGGTGCTAACGACGCTCTGGGGAAACAGGATGTCTCGGTGCCCACGCACCACGGTGGCCTCTCTCACCCTCCGTGGAAGGATGGCACGTCCTGCCCGCCGGCCTCCGGCTAGGCCCCCGTGGAGGTCCCTCCCCGCAGAGGGGGTGCGTCTCCCCAGGTTGAACCCACAGCGGCCGCGGCCCTGCTCTCCGGGGAGCAGAGGCAGGAAGTGGCCGTGCGGCCTGTGACGGAGCTTTGCCCGCAGCCCGCACCTGCCGTGTCCTGCCCAGGCCTCCGCGATCCAGGGGAGCAGGGAGGGTGGCTCCATCCGCTGCTCTCCGGCTGCTCTCACGTGTAACTGGAGTGAAGAGTAAAACGTCATTAGAAGCTACTGGGATTGGAGGTGGCAGGGGGAGGCTTGGGGGTGTCTCTGGAGGATTTAGCCTGAGCTAACAGGTGGGTGCCGTCTCCCAGGACACTTTCCCTCAGCCCACGGGGGAGGGAGGGGAAGAGTCCCTCATGCACAGGACCCCTGTCCTCCCAGGTGGTGCACAGGCTTGTGTCTGTGGGAGAGGGACGGGGAGACCCCGGATGAGTTTCGGGAGACTTTCATCCCCAGGAAGTGGCCCTTCTGTGGGACAAGGGAAGGAAGGGGTGGAGCACACGGGCCAGAGCGAGGGACCCCGAGCTTCCTGCTGTCCTGGTCCCATCACCACTACCCTGGGGGCAGGGCCCCATCGAATCCAGAGAGGGCGAGGCCAGGAAGGGAGGGCCCGGGCTCCCTGTCCGGAGGGGGCGGGAAGAAAGGGACGCTCCCCTGGCTCAGGGCACCGGGGTTTTCTTCTCTAGGGTTTCCCACGCTGGAAAGGCCAACTCAGAAGCCAGTTTGGGTCCAGATTTGCAAACCCCAAGATCTGGTCCTGGCCCCGGGGCACGAACCACAGGCCGTGTTCCAGCCACGGAGAGCTCGTCTGGCCAGGCTCTGCTTTCGGGTCTTGTGGGCCCGGTGAGCGCTGGGCCTGGTTCCACTATGCGCACACAGGAGGGTCCTGAGCAGGAGGCGGCGGGTCCTCAGTAAAGTGCTCCTGGCCCCGGCCCAACACTGACATGGCGGAGCAGCCCCCCACTGCTGCCCCCACCCCGCCCTGCCCGCGCTCCTACTGAGCAAGGCCTGGCTTCTGGGGACACGGGCTGGGACCCGGCTCCAGCCTCCCTCAAAGCCAGTCCATCCCAGCTCCCGGTTTTGTTTCCCGTTTGGTGACTTGGTGTCTGCCCTGGAGGAGCGGGGCCTACTCACTCCAGCAGGCTCCGTCCCTCTCCTGGCTGGCGTCCTCCAGGGGGGTCAGGTCCCCTGTGCCAGCTCTCAGGGCCGTCACTCCTCCCCACCGCACCTGCAGCCCCTCCTGAGCCCCGAGGTGAGGAGGTGACGGAATTCCCCATCCTCCTTGGATGCCCTGCATTCTCCCAAGCCCTTCCCTGGTTCCTGGCCACACCGCCTCTGCTAAAGCCACACCAAGAGGCAGACCTTCTCCACCGACCACCCACGAAGAGAAGAACAAGCCCGCCCAATTGTAGACCCCCCTTTGCCCCCACTTTCTCCAGGTAAGGGGGTGGGGGAGGTGGGTGGTGCTGACTAGCCTTCTCTCCTCCCAGGAGGACCATAGGTGGTGCAGGTCCCAGCGGGGAGCCAGGAGCGGGATGCTGCCGGAAGTGGGCACCGACCCTCTGACCTGAGGCCCCTTCCCTGCTCCGATGGGAGGAGGTGCCCAGGTTGTCTGTGTGTTAGAGGCTGGAATTGCCAGTTAGACCCTGAGGGAAAATGATGGCGTTCTGAGAAAAACCCCTGCAGTAGATACTTGGAGTCTAAACTGAGAGAGAGAGAGAGAGAGAGAGAGAGCGAGAGAGAGAGGCGGGCTCAGAGGTTGAAGTCCCGACAGTAGTTGGCCCATCGGACTGGAGGCAGGGACAAGGGTTTTCCCAAGTTCTGACCACAGGGGCTCTTGGCGGCTCCTACTAGGAGGCCCTTTCTTTCTTTTTAAATATATTTTATTGATTTTTTAGAGAGAGGAAGGGAGAGGGACAGAGAGTTAGAAACATCGATGAGAGAGAGACATCGATCAGCTGCCTCCTGCACACCTCCTACTGGGGATGTGCCTGCAACCAGGATACATGTTCTTGACCGGAATCGAACTTGGGACCTTTCAATCCGCAGGCCGACGCTCTATCCACTGAGCCACACCGGCCAGGGCCAGGGAGGCCCCTTCTCCAGAGGGTCTGCTCTGGTGCGTGGCGCCAGCACCCAGGCCACACCAGGAACGGTCTTGGCTCCCAGCCCAGCACTCCTCGGTCCCCAGTTCTCCACCAGCCGCTCCCTCTTCCCCCCCCCCCGCCAACCCCCGCCCCATCATGACCGCAGCCCTGCCGCCTCCCCCCAGCCATGCCAGTAACCAGCGACCTCATCACCCTCCCTCGAGTCTAAATGCCCCTCATCTAATCTCCAAACTGCTCTCCGAAACATGTTTTTGTTCCAAAACACAAATCTGATGTGTGTGTTTTCCCCTGAAAATCTTTCGCTAGTGCCTCCCAGGCTATAAAACTAAATAAACCTCGATGGCATCGAAGGGCTTCCTGTTTTGGCCTCAACTTATCTGTTCGGGGCCCAAGAGGCGGGGCTGACGCTCCAGGCCACTGATAAGGTGGACGCCGCTTTGACCTGGTATCCCTCATGTGGAGATGCATTGATTCTTACTGAAGAAAATGCCTGTAGACAATGGCACGCACCAGGCTTTTGCTAAATACGAAAGTGTATATGGCCGAGACCAGTTTGGCCCAGTAGATAGAGCGTCAGCCTTCGGACTGAAAGGTCCCAGGTTCGATTCCGGTCAAGGGCATGTACCTTGCTTGCAGGCACATCTCCAGTGTGGGGCGTGCAGGAGGCAGTTGATTGATGTCTCTCTCTCATCGATGTTTCTGACTTTCTATCCCTCTCCCTTCCTCTCTGTAGAAAATCAATAAAATATATTAAATAAATAAAAAAAGAAAGTGTCTATGAGGCTTCGTTGCTACTTGCAAGGCATTACATCTTAAAGCCAGACTGGCAGGGACACAGAGCTAGCTGGGGTTGGGGGATGCTCACCAGAGGAGCCCAGGTCGCCAGAATTTTATTCGGGATAGAGGAACCCTTCCTTCCCCACCAGAGATGTGCAAACAGACCTAACCCCCCCTTCCCCCGCCCCCCAGCAGTCTGGTCACAGGATGTGGCTGTGCCGGAGACCGCTGGGGTCCTTTGGGCGGGCCGTAAAGAAAGCGTGCAGGCCTGCGAGGGCTAGAGCTAAGGACTCGGGTTTTATTCAAGGAAGTGGCTTGGCTGCCGTGGGAAAGAAGAACTGTTCGTGCTCCTTTGTATTCTAGTGACCTGGGCTGGGCCGGCGCTGGCCGGCAGGCAGAGGGCGGAAGCCGGAAAGGAGTGCCTGGCCACTGCCTGGCCACTCCCTGTCCGGTGCCCCTGCTGACTCCACAGCCCTGCCCTGGACGCCGGCCTGCCACCAACAGCCACACAAAGGCCCTCCGTCCGCCGCCTCCAGGTACCAAGCTGCTGTCCCCTCCCCCCCCCAACCAGGGAAAGAGGGGGCTCTGGTCCGCTGTCTCTGTGTCCCCAGCCCAGCCCTCTGCCCCTCCTGCCTTCTCCCCCAGCTGCCTGCCTACACCCAGTCTGCTCTCCTGGATACCACATGTCAGGACCCTTTCCTGCCTCCCAGGCACGGCTCATCCACAACCCGCCCTCCTGAACCCCCTTATCCCTATCTGAATTCCCGCAGCGGGCCCCACTCCTTACTCTTGGGGGAACCACCCTGCACTGTCTTGCGCCCCCCCCGCCCCCCAGCGTGGGCCGCCAGAGGGTGAGGAGCAGGGCTAACAGGGTGGCCTCTGCAGCCAGAATGCCACCAAGTTCAAGTCAGGCTCCGACCTGTAAGCTGAAAGCACTGGCCAAGGTCTCCACCTGGAACTTGCGCCCCATAAAACAGGGGGTTACTCTGCCCCCTATCTGGTAAGGTTGTATGAGAAGTCGCATGAGAAAATGCATGTGAAGTGCTTAGGGCCATGCCTGGTACCCAGTAGGCATTCAAATAACGGTTGAAGATGGTGAGGATGGTGGTGATTAACAGGAGACACACACATTTGCCCTCCATGGCCTGAAAGTTACTTAACCTCTCTTCTCCCCTGTTCTCACCATTGCTCACCAAGGCCGTTAGCAACATCTGTGCCCAGGGCATCGGGGAGCACAATGGACAAAGCAGGGCGCTCCAGTGAGATGCAAATCCGAGGTTTCCTTTCGAACCCCCGCTGGCCTTGCTCCAGGCTGGGAGGAAGCAAGGGCTCCCTAAACGTTTGCCAATTGATCTGAACAAGGATGCCTGCCTATCGCCTGCAGAGTTGGCACAACCCTCCTGTTCGCATTATCATTGTCATTCAGGTATTAACCACCCGGAGAGGAAAAGGCTGACTGACCCTGCACGAAGCTGCCCCAGGGCTTTTCCTGGCCCCGCCCCTGCTTCCTGTGCCCGGGTTTGGACCCCAGGATGGGGAACTCCTAGCAGCATGCCCACCTCACAAGCTCTGGGGTTCCCGGGGCAACACGGAAGCATCCCAGTTTCCGAGGAGATGGAGGAGATGGACACACGCTCTCTGCCCTCTGGCGGTGTCCTCTGCAGGTGGGGGCAGTTGTCTCTGGTTTCAGGTGGAGTCAGTGGGTACCAGCGCTAGAGGGCTGACCGCTGAGCCTGGGTGGAGATGAAGTTCCCTTTGTGAGGCAGGAAAGCAGCTCACCCTGGGCCTGTGGATGCAACTGGCCTGGTGCTTTTCTGTTTTAAATTGACCAATAACTAACTTTCTCTCTGCTCCACCTCCCCCACCCCCTCTCTCTCATTCCCTCTCCCCACCCTAGCTCTGTCTCTCCCTCCCTCTTTTGTGTAAGCTAACATTAATGTGCAACAGACTTCTCAGATCTGTTTCTTGAGCACCTACTATGTGCCAGGTCCCATCCTAGGTGATGGGAAGACAGACATGAAGATAACAAGGATCCCTTCCCTTACGGAGCTTTGATCCAGCTGGTTAGAGAGAGAGATAATAAACCCAACAGATGAGTGGAATACGCAGTAGTCCCCTGGATGATAAGAGGGTTCCAGAAAGCACAAAGCCGCCAAAACCGGTTTGGCTCAGTGGATAGAGAGTCTGAAAGGTCCCAGGTTCAATTCCAGTCAAGGGCATGTACCTTGGTTGCAGGCACATCCCCAGTGGGGGGCGAGCAGGAGGCAGCTGATCGATATCTCTGTCTCATCGATGTTTCTAACTCTCTATCCCTCTCCCTTCCTCTCTGTAAAAAATCAATAAAATATTTTTTAAAAAAAAAAGCTCGAAGCTCACGCAGGCAGGGGGCTGGAAGAAGGTGGGTGACTTGTTAGGCAGGGCGGCCAGGGAAGGCCTTGGCTACGGGACAAATTATGTCCCCTCCAAAGTCGCATGTCGAGGTCCCAACCCCCAGGATCCCAGGATCTGACCTGATTTGGACACGGGTCTTTACAGAGGTGATCACGTTAG
>JAAGEH010000307.1:5053836-5071622 GCA_011751065.1 Lasiurus cinereus
TCACCCACGGCCTGCCTGCACTTCACAGCCTCCCGGGAAAAGCCGCAGAGGCATGATTAAACAAACCCATCTTCCTTTAAGGAGGAAGCACCAAAGCCCCCACGTGTGGTGAAATTGATCATTGCACGAGCTCACAGAGGTTTTTGCTGCCCTAAGACTAGTGCCCTTGCACCCTTACTGCCTGGGGGAGAGGGGGGGCTCCAGATTCCGTGGGGTGGGGGCAGCGAGCTCGGATGTAAACTTGCAGCTGGCAGGAAGGTGGCTTCCTGCCGGGGCAGAGCCCTCCCTGTAGCTGCTGAAGCCAGCGAGCCGCTGGCGGAGGCCCGGTGATGCCATTGGTGGGACTGGGGCCCCCCTCACTGCCCGCTTGTCAGGGACCCCCTCGGGCCCCAGGGCAGCAGCGGAAGTCAGCCCCGTGGGCTCAGCTCGGTCACTCCGCTCGGTACCGAGCAGTGGCTAGGGGTGGAGGGGAGATGAGGGTACAGCTGTCCCTTGATGTCCTCAGGGACTTGAAGGAAGGGGGGTCTTTGGAGGCCATGCAGCACCCCACTCCCTGGTGGGCCTGGCTCGCCAGCCCCTTTGAGAGAGATGTTTACAAAACAGTCCACACCTGCCCCGGGCCAGGCAGGGTGCCGTGGGGGCTGGGGGGAGAAACACGCGTCAGGCAGCTCGGTCCCTTTCTTTCCCTTTGCGGACTCGCAGAAGTCCAGGGAGCCCCTCGCTTACAGAGGTCGCCTCAACCAGCGGCCAGCGGATGGCGCTGTGCGGGGGAGGAAAGGAAACTGTACTCTGCCTCATTTGTTTCCATTTCAGGTGATTTAATCACCTTACACACACACACACACACACATAGTGCACACACAGAGCACACATAGTGCACACACAGAGCACACATACAGCACACACACAAACACACAGCATGCACACAACACGCACAGTGCACACACAGCACGCACACAGCACACAGCACGCACATAGTGCACACACAGTATGCACACAGCACACACACAGCATGCATATAGCACATACACACAACACGCACACAAGCACACACATAGCATGCATACACACAATGCACACCCAGCCCACACACAGCGTACACACAGCATACACACAGCACGCATACACAGAGCACACACAGTGTGCACCCAATGCGCACACAGTGCACACACAGCACACACACAGTGCACATATAGCACACAGATAGCAGGTACACAGCACACACACACAGCATGCACACAGCACACAGTGCATACACAGCACACACAGCGCACAGGTTTGGAGGGTCCGAACAGATCAGGGAGTTGGTGCCGGATGCTGGTCCCCGGGGCGGGGATGCTGGAGGCTGGGAGGGCAGGCCGTCCTGGAAGGCAGGAGGCCTCCCTGGGAGCTGCAGAGAGGAGGCGCCACCTCAGCGCCGCGCACGCCAGTGCCTCTGCGCCTCGCATTTGGTCCTTGTCCAGATCAGGAGTGACCGGCAGTGGTGACCTCTGTCCACTGTGCCGCAGCCTCCAGCCAGAGGCCTGGCACACCCGGCCTCCGTCCGCTGGGCGAGTGGCCTGCCTTGTCCTGCCTCTGGGCTTTACCTCTGCTTCGGGCGGCTCGCACAGACCCACTCTGTCCCCGTTTCAAACAGTAACGATGCTGACACGTACTGAGAAATCACTGTGGCAGCCATTGTACCGCATGCCCCCGTTCATTTCCGGGGGCTGCCGTAACAGAACCACAGACCGAGCGGCTTCAGCAGACACTTCCTGTCTTACAAACCTGGAGCCCGAACTCCAAATCCAGGTGTGGGCAGCCCGAAACTCCCCCTAAGGGCAATGGGTGCAGGTCTCTCTGTTTCTGGAAGTTCCTCGTCTGTGGCCACATAAGGTCAACCCCCAAAGGACGTGCCCTCTGTGGCCTCACCCGACGCCCCCCTGTGCTCGCCTGTCTCCACCCTCCCCAGGCAGCCTGAATTAGGAACCCCGCCTGCTCCAGTGTGAACCCGTCTTGGTTGCAGTGACCCTATTTCCCAGTAAGGTCACATTTGGGGGTCCTGGGAATGAGGACTTCAATTTGGGGTGCCTCCTCTCTACATTCTCCCTGTGGTTGCTTGTCTTTTTAATGATGGGCATTCAGGCAGGTGTGAGGTGATAGCTCATTGTGGTTTTGATTTCCATGTCCCTGATGATGAGAAATGGTGAGCAATTTCACGTACCTGCTGGCCATCTGTTCGTCTTCTTGGGAAAAATATTGAGTCAGATCCTCTCTCCACGATTTCATTCTCTTGTTTGGTGGTTATTTTTGTGGTGGTTGTTTTGTTGCTGTTGCTGTTGAGTTGCACGAGTTCTTCATTTATCTTGGATATTCACCCCTTTAACAGACATGTGATTTGCAAATGTTTTCTCGCACTCGGTAGGTGGTCTTTTCATTTGATCGATGTGGAAGCTTTTTGCTTTGATCTAGTCCCACCTGTTGATGTTGCTTTCATCGCCTCCGCCTTTGATGCCTGTTGGCTTTTTAGAAATTGCAATTGATTGTGATTTTATTTCTAATTTTAAGTCATCACTGCTGTACCTCCCTTACCTGCCTATTAAAAGGTGGATAAGCTGAAACCAGTTTGGTTCAGTGGATAGAGCATTGCCCTGTGGACCTAGGGGTCCTGGGTTCGATTCCGGTCAAGGGCATGAACCTTGGTTGTGGGCACATCCCCAGTAGGGGGCGTGCAGGAGGCGGCTGATCAATGTCTCTCTCATTGATGTTTCTGACTCTGTCCCTCTTCCTTCCTCTCTGTAAAAAATCAATAATATATTTTTTAAAAAAAGATGGAAAGACAGGTAAGCCACACCTCCTACAGGGACCTTCCTTAATAGCTATGGCACTGACCTGCACACCACACCACTAGCTCATCGGAAGGGAAAGGGAGAAATAGACCCAGAGCGACAGGGAGAGAGAAGGAAGAAGTATAGAAATGCAAGCTGAGCCGGCGAACGTGGGCAAAGAGGACGATGAAGACCCAATAATAACTGCTAACCAGGAAGGACACATAAAGCAAAAGATTAGGAAAATGTGGGGTCAAGCAGACGAAGCATTGAGACAGCTTTTCTAGCCCTCTGCCAGGCCTTTTCCAGGTGACAACTGAGCCATTCCTTTAAGTTAAGTCTCGCTTAAATTGTAAGGCGCTGAGCTAATTTCCAATGTCGGGAATTTCCAATCCGGACCAGAGCCATGGGAGGTGGGAGGCCTGTGTGGCGGAGGATTCCTGGGTCCTCGTGGTATTTGCTCATGGTTAAAGCAGTAGCAACCCTCCAAAAGCCAGCACTTCGACACGGTTGTAGTGCCGTGGCCTGGATCTATGAAATATTCAGCACCTTCAATGGAAAACTTTTTAAAGATAATTCCTTCCCTGGAATTAAGACTGTAATGGAGGAAAAGTGAAAGCTAGGCTGGTAGCAAAGTGAGTGAGATTCTCCCCGTACTTTCTTTGTTTAAAAATATGTTTTATTGATGAGAGAGAGAGAGAGAGAGAGAGGATGGGTGAGGGGAGGAGAGAGACATGGATGTGAGAGGATATGAGAGACATTGATTGACTGTGTCTCGCAACTGGGGGTCTGACTGGGAATCCAACTGGCAACTCCTCTGTGCACAGAACAACACTCAACTAACTGAGCCACACAGGCCAGAGCTTTTATTTCTCTCTCTCTCTTTCTCTTTTGATGGTGGTTCTTGTAAAATTCTTTGAATCAGACACATTTTTTAAGATAAACAACCTACAGAATTAAAAATTAGCCCTCACCAGTGTGGCTCAGTGGTTGGAGCATTGGCCTACACATAGAAGGATCATTCCCAGCCAGAGGCACTTACCCACCCCCAGCATGTGGGAGGCAACCAATTGATGTGTCTCTCACATCGATGTTTTCCTCTCTTTCTCTCTCTCTCCCCCCCGCCCACTCTCCCTTCCACTCTCTGAAAAAGCAATAGAAAAAAAAAAAAAACTTCTGGTCAGGCTTAACAAAACAAACAAAAAAAGTAACTAAGCTGACCTACTTTAAAGCGCCCCAAGCAGTCACATGGAGTAGCAAGAATTCCCTGACATTAGAAAATAGAATCCTAAATTTCGACATCGATGGCAGCGGGTCTGAGACGTACTATCCAAGAGTGTAAAGAAAACATGCTGGAAAAGGGCCGAGTTCACGGGGGCTGCCTGGGCATCCGCAAACGAGGAGCCCCCTCTGGATCAGGACGAACTGTCCACATCCCCCTTAAAATACTCTGCCCCCTGTACACGGCTCCCCGCATCTCCAGCTAACCCACGTCTTGGTCAGATGGCTCCCTTCGCCCCGCCTGCCCCACCCCGTCTTTCAAAAACACTCAGAGGCTGCAGCCAAGCTAGCTTTCTTTCGAGCCCTCCATCTTCAGTGAGAGGCAAGTTAGGAGCTGGGAATGTCCCAGCTTAACTTTCACTCAGTGGCCACAGTCACTGCCAGCCTGAGCTGGACCACCCACGGTGGCGGGCGAACCACAAAAGGAGGGTCGGTCAGCCACTCTCGCGCCTCCACAGTCCACGGTTCCCACGCGTCACTGAACCGTCGCTGCTGGAAAAACCAGGCCTCCTGGGTCCGGGAATCTGGATCAGAACCACCTGGACCGCTTCTCCGTCGGCCTTTCCTGGCGAGAGGCACGAAGCCTTTAATTGCGGAGAGCTGATGATGACGATGTCCACCAGAAAATGACTTGCCCATGTCCACACCGGCTTGGATCCGTTCCTGGGACTGTCCGCCCGAGGCCCATGGCTTTCAGAGTGTCCCGGTGCCATAGAGTGAGGCCGGCTCTTTACACACCTGCAGGGCACACATAGGCGGGTGGCAGGTGGAAAGACGGTCGCTCCCAGCTCTGGGCCTGCCACACAGCCAACGGGGGACAGGCAGGTGAGTCGCTCCGTCTCTGGCATTATCACTGCCCCTTCGTAAAAGGGGGATGGGGCCCGCTGCCATTCCTACAGGGCGGTTGTGGAGATCAAGTGATTAGTGCTGTGAGAGGAGTTTGAAGAATTCCACGTGATGGAAACAGCGCCTGTTATACAAATGAGAGGTTCTCTGCCCCTGGTGCCTCTGCTGAGGTCTTGACCTCCAGCCCTGCTGAAGTGGCCACGTTCGCCCTGCCCAAGGCCACGTCAGCTCACGAGGCCTCCGCAGGTCAGCACCGGAGACTGTGACTGGTGAGATTCCTTCCTTGTAAGTAAAAGCATTACCGTGGTACCTCGAGATACGAGTTTAATTCATTCCATAACCTTGAGGCGTGGGAAACTATGAGACGCTCGAGTCGCGGTAACTGGTGGGTCATGTGCAGCCGGCTGATCCACGCAATTTCTCCTATCTCAAATGTTGCTCGTATTTCAAAGCAAAAATTGCTCGCTGGACGGTTCGTATCTCAAAAATCTCGTATGTTAGGGCACTCGTATCTCGAGGTACCACTGTATATGCAAAGGCTTTTTTTTAAATATACATTTTTATTGATTTTATACAAAGAGAAAGGGAGAGGGATAGAGTCAGAAACATCGATGAGAGAGAGACATCTATCAGCTGCCTCCTGCACGCCCCCCACTGGGGATGTGCCCGCAACCAAGGTGCCCTTGACCAGAATCGAACCTGGGACCTTTCAGCCCGCAGGCAAATGCTCTACCCACTGGGCCACACCAGTTTTGGCTGCAAAGGCTTTTCTAAGACTGGAAGAACTCCCGGAGTCTTTAACTGGCCACACGTTTGACCGGAACCTCCACGGGCCTCATACCAAAGCCCCGTGATGAATGGGCATGTGGTAGGCAGTGCATGTGTGATGAATGAAGGAACGCAGATTACTGCACGGAAAACCTCAGCCAGCCCCGAGTGCTCAGCAGCCCTCCCGGCTTGGAAAACGAAGTTAATGGCAGGGAGCAGCGCTACCCTGATGAAGGACTGTCCTTTTCTACCCTCTGGACCAGTGGTTCTCAACCTGTGGGTCGCCTAAGACCATTGGAAAACACGGATATGATTCATAACAGTTGCAAAATTACAGTTATGAAGTCGCAACAAAAATAATTTTATGGTTGGGGGTCACCACAACATGAGGAACTGTATTCAAGGGTCGTGGCATTAGAAAGGTTGAGAACCACTGCTCTGGATAGATATTCCTGGTTTGCTCCTGGTTGTTACTGAGCTCGGCTGTAGTTTTCTGTTAAGCTTTTCCAAGTAAAGGGGCATCTTTTCCCCCTTACGAGTCAATATGTGTTGGAAATATCGATGTTTCAGTATTGAGAATAGTCCCTCCTGGGTAAACCATGAAAGTAATCAGCCAGCAATAGGAGAACAGACCTGAAAGCTTTCAGGTGGGAAAACCGGGGACTCAGAAAACAAAGGCCTTCTCAGAAAGGTCCCCCCTCTCCTCTCAGCCTTTCCAGCGTGGAGACAAAAGTTTGGTCCTTCAGGAGTTCCCAGTCCTGTTTGAGATGCGGCAAAAAATATGTTCTAGCCTGAACTTCTTTAAATAGACTAAGAAACTCACATGCAAAACACATGCATTAAGTCCCTATGCTTACACCGACATGTACATAGCTCATCCCTCTGCGAAGAGACACACGCAAGCCCCTTTTATCTCCACAGAGAAAGCTCGGTCTATTCATAGGAAAATAGTGGGGTCCAGCCTTCGGGGCTTTTTGTTGGTGCGCCACAGGGTGCCTTCCAGCACCGCAGGGGCAGGCAGGGATGTCACGCCAGCCACCTACCGCCCCAGAGCCCGAGGCAGCGCCCGGAGCGCTAATGACAGGGTGTCAGGAGGCACGGAGAGAAGAAAGGGGCCAAAAAAAAGAACAAAAAGAAAGCATAAAACTTTCCATGAGGATGGAAAGTAAAAGAGAGCATGTGGGTTTCTCCTTTTGTTTTTGGTGGGTGTTCTCTGCGTTGGGACTGTCCTTACTTCAAATGAGTGCTGTCTCCCTCATTCTGTAATTTACAGCCAAGAGCTAGATTCATGGACATTGGATTCATCTTGTGGATGCTGTCACCATGGGTATAATAAACATTTTTTAATCTCCTTTTATTCATACACTAGAGGCCCAGTGCACGAAATTCGTGCACCGGGGCTGGGGGGGTCCTTCAGCCCAGCCTGCACCCTCTTGCAATCTGGGACCCCCTGGGGGATGTCCACCTGCTGGGATCGGGCCGAAACCGGCAGTTGGATATCCCTCTCACAACCCAGGACCACTGGCTCCTAACCCCTTGCCTGCCTGCCTGATCGTCTCTAACCATTTGCCTGCCTGCCTAATTGCCCCTAACTGCTTGCCTACCTACCTGATCACCCCTAACTATCCTGCCTCAGCTCCTACTACAGCAGCTTCATCCGGAAGGATGTCCAAAAGGTCATTCAGGTGTCTGGTCTAATTAGCATATTATGCTTGTATTATTATAGATTATTATAGATCATAATGCCCGTTCTTCTCTACACCAGCCATTTCTAATGGAATTCTCATGCATGAGTCCTGTTCCCCAGTTTTGTGAAATGGAGCTTATATAACTCTAGGGGCCTGTATTTCATGGTCAAAACTTTTCAGTGAAGTGGGCCAAGCCCCTCACCCTGGATAGTTATGTTGGCAGCCAGTTTTCAAGACGAGGCCCTGACTAGGTGGCTCAGTTGTTAGAGCATCGCCCCCATACGCCATGGTTTGGGGTTCAGTCCCTAGTCAGGGCACATACAAGGTCTCAACCAATGAATACATAAATAAGTAGAACAATAAAATCAATGTTCCTCTCTCCCCACTCTCTAAAAACAAAAACAAAATAAACAAAAACTTTTCAGATGATTTCAATAGCCTGTCCTCTCACATGACACCTGGATTTCAGGGACACCCGTGAGTGGATCTACTTGGTTCCATTCTCTTCTCCTGGGACTGAGTGCTATCTGCTGCTTAATCAGCCTCCTTATGATTCGTAATTAGACCACCGGTGCCAGCACTAGGGAGGTGTGAGTAGAGCACAAAATGTAAGGAGATGCTCAGGGTCCGTAGCACTTTTCATGCCTCACCCTCAAGCTGGGCTTGCAAATCTGTTGACCTTCACAGAACCTTCTGTTGACCTTCACAGAACCTTGGCTCCATTGCCCTTGAAATGAAACCATTGGCTTATCTCCCTCACCTCCGGCTAAGCCTACCTATCCTCTACCACATTTGGCAGTCCTGTTTGGCGAATATTATACTAACGAAACAAGGGACAGCTTTTTAAATTGCCTTCAAAGCCAACACGAAGCTGTAATTAAAAACATGGTTTTCTTCCTACAATTGTGTTTGTTTTTTTAAAAACCAAAATATTTTATCCTGAGTTATTTGTCTCACCTTTTCCAAATGCAAACTCCTTCTTAAAAGAGCACATCCCACAATTCTTGTTTTCTTTCTGAGTAAATGCCATGATGGGGGTCCCAGGGCATTTGTGCCGTATATTATACATTGGCACCCAGACCACCTTTTCCATGTACCTCTCTCTCTGGCCGTACGTACCCACTTCTCCCTCCTGACTGTGGGGGCCAGGAGGGAGGTAATTAGTCCCTCGTTCTCCTTTACCCTGACGACGCCTTTGAAAACAGTTCCTTCTTCAGATTCCCGAGTTTAGGTCCGCCTCCTGTTTCTCTGGACCTGGACTGACAGCCCACTGCCGCTGCATAGACCTCTAGTGAAGCAATTTAGACTGTGGCCAGGTGGGCAACAAAAAGACACCGGGGCGCTGCAAGGAGCCCCCCCAAATCTATAAAAAGCTCTTGTTCGAGGCCCTTTAAAAGCTCTCGAGGGAAGGCCCTGCCTGAGGGGGATGTTTTTTTACTGTCCCCACTGCGTCTTCCTAGAATTAGGTACAGAGCCTGTGACCGGCCAGTGAGTTCTGGACATGCCCCCCCCTGCCGACTCAAGTCCAAGGTCACGAGGCTGCGAGCTCCCTGCAGCAGGTCTGAGCAGAAAATACTGGTCGACAGTGAAAACCTGGAAGTGACAACGTGTGATTTGAAAACAGAGAGCGTCCTCTCCCAGGCTTGGGAAGATGGATGTAAAGTGGAAGGTTCTGTTCTCTCCTTAATTACGTGGCTGAGCCTTCCTGGCCCCTCAGGCTAATCTGCGCAGATACAGAAATTACACAGCAAGCTGGAAGCTTTAAAGAAAAGGAAAGCTGGCAGTAATTAAACAAACAAAAAAAAGCGCACACACAGAAACTTCCAATAAAATTAAGGGTTTGACTCAACGCCCTGGGGGGTATCTCCTTTTGTTTCTTCTTACTACGTAGCATTTAAAGGAGAAGGGGACGGAAAGAGCTTTCTGGAAGCCTCTGAGCAGCGACCTGTCCTGCAGCCTGGACTGGCCTGCTCTGGGTGCAGCAGGTCTGCTTTATGACTGGTGGGTTCGTCCCTGAGCTTCAGGTAAAAGCCCTGGAGAAGGAGAAGCAGAACAAAGAGCTGAGAGTTCAGGTGTTGGGTTTACCCATCCCAGCAAGAGGTTAGAGGATTCACCCGTGACAAATGGAAGCTATGCTGTGATGAAAAAAGGAGAGATACAGTGGTACCTCGAGATACGAGTGCCCTAACATATGAGATTTTTGAGATACGAGCCGTCGAGCGAGCAATTTTTGCTTTGAAATACGAGCAACATTTGAGATAGGAGTAATCGCGCGGATCGGCTGGCTGCACACGACCCACCAGTTTACCTCGACTCGAGCGTCTCATAGTTTTCCACGCCTCAAGGTTACGGAACAAATTAAACTGGTATCTCTAGGTACCACTGTATTTCAGATACACGGAAAAGCACGCACGCCTGTGCCCACCCATGTTTAATATGTTTTTTCCTTTTTAGAGTAATGAAGTGTTTGGGTATCACTGGCGCTTCTGGTGCAGCCCTCACTTGCCATCCTCCTCACTCTCTCCAGAGGTTTTGTTTGTTTGTTTTTTATTTCAGAGAGGAAGAGAGCGGGAGAGAGAGACCCATCAATGATGAGAGAGAATCATTGATCGGCTGCCTCCTGCATGCCCCCTACTGGGGATGGAGCCTGCAACCCCTGCCTGTGCCCTTGACCAGAATCGAACCCAGGATCCTTCCAGTCCACAGGCTGATGCTCTATCCACTGAACCAAATCAGCTAGGGCAGGAGTTCTGATGTTGGTGTATCTTTTCTATGTTTTAATGCTTTCTCTTGCACAGGTGTGTATTTAAAAAGAGCATACACAGTAGTAGCATTTCGTGTGCTTTTAAACTCTAGGCAAATTGCTTCATACTCTATTGTGTTTTCAAGAATTATCCATATTGGCTGAAACCAGTTTGGCTCAGTGGACAGAGTGTTGGCCTGCGGACTGAAAGGTCCCAGGTTTGATTCTGGTCAAGGGCATGTACATTGGTTGCGGGCGCATCCCCAGTAGGGGGTGTGCAGGAGGCGGCTGATCGATGTCTCTCTCTCATCGATGTTTCTAACTCTCTATCCCTCTCCCTTCCTCTCTGTAAAAAATCAATAAAATATATTTTTAAAAAATAAATAAAATAAATAAAGCTACGTTTCAATGAAAATTGAAGCTTTGAAAAAAAAAGATAATGTCTAATGGCTTTTAGGACCCCAAGAAGGGGGAGTCCCAGTTCCTAACTGCCAGCCTAATGTCACAGTACCCCAAGATGGGTGGGCAGAGAGGAGAGAAACCAAATGGGTTTGAGATGGAAAACCTCACAGTCAGTGGCTGTTCCCCCTCCCAGAGCGACTGAGGACTTTGCCACGATTGGCCAGGGAGGATGGTGGAAGCCCCCAGCCAGCTCTCCCCACTTCAGAGTGTGACACCTAAGTGGGGTAGCCAGCTGGAGCTCTGATCTGTCCCCCACATTGTAATCCCACTGCAGACAGTCAAGCTTTATTTCATGCTGACTCTGACCTACCACTAAGGAATACCAAAACCGAATGGTTTGCATTCCACCTTCTCTCCTTTCCCTTCCCATCCGTGGCGGAGGTTGTATGAATGGCAACGGGACCCTCCCAGAGGTGGGGGCAGGGTAAAGGAATCCCTGTGCTTAGATGGCCGGCCACTGATGATAACCTTTACAGTACTGATCCGATCTTCTGCTCTGGAGCACAGTGACCTGTGTATTATCATCTGAGAGGGTAGGCAAAGGCAGAAAAACGGTTAAACACCAAATTCTCCAAATCAAACATTCCTCAAGTGGATAGCTGTTTCAGGTCCAAAGAAATAAGCCCCTTTGATAAGACAGCAATGAAACAGGGTCTCATCAATCAACCAAGTGAGGGAACCGAATCCAGCCCAGGGTCTTGGGCACAATTAGCAGCTACATTAGACAAGGACGTAGGAAGCACTCCTGCCCTTACCACTTCCACTCAAGGCAGCCCTTTCCAGTAAGGCCAGACATCCACCTTTATTGTTTCACCTTCTTTTTAAAAAAATATATATTTTATTGATTTTTTACAGAGAGGAAGGGAGAGGGATAGACAGTTAGAAACATGGATGAAAGAGAGACATAGATCAGCCGCCTCCTGCACCCCCACTCCTGGGGATGTGCCCACAACCAAGATACATGCCCTTGACCGGAATCGAACCTGGGACCTTTCAATCCAAAAGGCCAATGCTCTACCCATTGAGCCAAACCGGTTTCAGCTGTTGTGCCTTCTTGCTGATCCGTGGAAGAGTGGTGTTCTCACCTGAATGCAGACTGCATAGCAGTGAAATGTAACATGCAGCCGAGAAATGTCCCATGAGGCTTGCCAGAAGCATAAATATGCTAACACAGAAGTATGCAAAGTAGTCACTCAGTATTGGTTAATTGTGAAGATCTCTTTCCCTTTGTTCTGTTTCATTCAGCAAAGTCTGTATTCTCTCAGACCGCCTTCATGATCCATCAGAGCCTCAATGCCAATCTGGAAAACAAAGGCAGATCAGAAAACTCCCAGACTTCTTTTTGGCAGGATCAGTGGCTCTTAGCCCAGAGCCAAACAGTGTTGCCAGAGACTCTAAAAGAAATCAACAAATAAGAGAGAATCAAATCAGTCTGGTGTTAACAGACGGCTGGGGAATGGACTAGCACATTGGAGGATGTCTTCTGCCTCTTTGAACATTTAGGAACAACAGTTGAACAAAAACTCGGGTGAACATGAAATTTCAAACAAAGCAAATGCCTCGTGTACCCTTAACATGGATCTTTACAATTCTGCTAAAGGATTTTTCATAAGAGTAGATAATTGGGTTTCCAGAAATGAATTGACAATTATTGCTCCAGTGATATCTTTTCTACAGATATCATTTCATTGAATAGCCTCTGGAATTTCTAATTCATTGTAATTTTTATACAAGATTTACTTTCGCACAACTTGAGGCTGTAAATTCCAGTGGGTTCCTAAACAGTAGCCTATTGTAAATATTCTATATCCATTTTATAAGAATAGAGAATGTATCCATTTTAGAAAATTCTATATCCATTTTCTAAACATTCTATATCCATTTTACACTTTCCTTTTATGTTTCCAATCTGTTTATGCTTCTAAGCTATAACAACCATTTTTTAAAAAGGTGTAGTTTTCAATTAGATTTTACCTAAAATTTCCAAATCTTTTGAAAAAAAAAATATATATTTCAGAGAGGGAGAGAGAGATAGAAACATCAATGATGAGAGAGAATCATTGATCAGCTGCCTCCTGCTCGCCCCCTACAGGGGATGGAGCCCACAACCTGAGGAAGTGCCCTTGACTGGAATCAAACCTGGGACCCTTCAGTCCACAGGCTGATGTTCTGTCCACTGAGCCAAACCAGGTAGGGCTAAAATTTCCAGATCTTATGCCCAATCATATCCTGATCACCTAGTTATCTGTGCACTTGGAAAATGTTTCTTCTTCTGCCCTGCACTCCCCCTAACCCCAACCACCCCAAAAAGCAGCGCTGTTCCCCTGTACCCAGCTCTGTAAGGAGCCTTATCCCCTCAGGTAAAATGTCCCGGAGATGTGAGGGAGACTGAGGCCGTGGGAGAGAGCCAGGGGCTCTGAGGGTCGGGTAGGCAGGGGACATGTCTTCAGGCCTTGCTCGGTGGTCCTCCAGCCTGGCTGCCTGTGTGAAACACATGGGAGAATTCTGAAAAATGAAAACTACAGCCGGTCCTGGAATGGCGTGGTTTCATTCAACGTCGTTTCATTATAACGCTGATGAGACACTGCAGGAACTGAGCACTTATTTACATCAACCAGCCCGTGGTCAAACTGGTGTCCTTAATCGCTATTTCACCGCAGTTCCAAGAACCTACTGACAACATTGAGGATTCAAATCCCATCACATGCTAATTAAATCGTGATCTTAAAATGAGGTCCCTGGACCGGCAGCACCAGCACCACCGGGAACGGAGGTGCACATTCTGGGCCCCGGGCCAGCCCCGAAGAGTCAGAACCTTGAAGGGTGGGGCCCAGCGATCACAAGCCCTCCACGGGACACTGAGCACCGTCAGGTTTGAAGGGAGGTGCCTGCGCTGGATATTTTTTTCAAATGATGAGTCCAGATGGCATTAATGTGCGCCCAGGGCTGAGAACCTTTACTCTTGCTTTCGCTTCCTCTGTCCTTCTCTCTGGTTTCAGCTAAGGAAAGGCCAAGGGCCTGCTTCATTTCTGGTCTTTGAGGTCAAATGGCCAGAGGTGAGAGAATGCTGGCCTCCTGGGCTATGGGTCAAAAAAGGCTCAGCCTATGATGTTCTAGAAGAATCTGCCTCCTGGACCTACCCCTGCTAGAAATGAAACCTCACCCCAGAGTCCCAAGAGGTACTACAGGTTCCTCAGAGAAATGCAGAAGTGCATGACTTGATGAGACGCTACAATATTAACCGTGGCTTTTCTCGCGTATCGGTGACCAGTACCCAGAGGCATTTTGGGTTTGTTCTGCAAGGAATCTAAGTGACGTTGTGACTGCTGTCCCCTTCATAAAATCCCACACCTGATGGCACTCTGAGAGTGAAGTCCGATGGATATGCTTTCTTGCAGCTTTAAATAGAAAAAGATCTCTGTGAGAGCATTTTCTCCTCTCAGCTCCATTTGCTCACAGTGTTCATCCTTTCCCTCCTCCCTGTTCCCCTTTCCATTAACCCTCATCAGACTCCATTCTCTCTGTTGGCAAGCTTTTGCTTCTGTGTCAAACAAATGCCACACACCAGAGCCACAGGCCCCTCTCCAAAATCCTTGGGGCCAGACATGTTTTTGAAATGTACACGATTCTCATTTTTAAATACCTTTAAGATGGGTAAGGTTAGTTTTGGCATCAAGCAAATTGAGAAGAAAAAAAGTGTGGGCTCTCTGAGGTTTTTTTTTTTTTTTTTTTTTGCATTTTAGCATGCCGGATATGGGCTTGTGGGCAGTGTTCTGTCCTTGAACCAAGAAGAGGTCAAGAATAAAATCATACAAGATGAGAGTTGCAAAAACATCAAACATTACTTTAGGGCAAAAAAAAATTATTATTATAAAAGAGCCAACGTGATTTCTAAAAGTATTTGTAACACACGCTGCATAGACATGCATAATAAAGTATATCTAGAAGTCAGTAAGAAAAGCCCATCAACCTAACTGAGAAATGGACAAATAAGCCAGCCACAGACAAAAAGAATTGCAAATGTCATTAAAACATGAAACAGTTCTCAACTCCCTCTTCAGTTAACTAAGACTGCGTGTGAAAAATAGTCAGCTGTCAGATTGGCAGGGATTATACCGTATTAGTAGCTCTGTTTTTAGGAATCTACCTTATAATTACAAGCACGCAAATGCACAAAAATAAAGTGATTTCCACTGCCATGTCATTTTCAATAGATTAAGAATTGGAAGCAATCTACAGGTCCTTCAGTAGGAGAATGGTTGACTGAATTAAAATGCACCCACAGGCCAAAGATTTCTGTAGATGTTAAAACCAATGAGATGAGCCGAGACTGGTTTGGCTCAGTGGATAGAGCGTCGGCTTGCGGACTGAAAGGTCCCACGTTCGATTCCGGTCGGGGGCATGTACCTTGCTTGTGGGCACATCTCCACTGTGGGGTGTGCAGGAGGCGGCTGATCGATGTCTCTCTCTCATCGATGTTTCTGACTATCTCTCTCCCTTCCTCTCTGTAAAAAATCAATAAAATATATTAAAAAACAACAACAACAACAACCAATGAGATGAAGTGCCATCCATGTCTGACATGGAAAGGTGCCCCGGGTCTGGATTAGTTGCAGAAAAGGGTGTGGCTATTAACCCCGTATCAGCTGTAACATTGGCAAATATGTTCTCTCTTTGTATTTTATTGATGGTGTCTTTTGTTTTGTTTTGTTTTTCTGTGCAGAAGCTTTTTATTGTGATGTGGTCCCATTAGTTTATTTCCTCCTCTGCTTCCCTGGCGCTAGGAGATGTATCAGCCATCCATTGCTCCGAGAGATGTCTGAGATTTCGCTGCCTACGGTTTCTTCTAGGACTTGGATGGTTTCACAACTTGCATTTAAAGCTTTTATCTTCCGTTTTGAGTGTATTCTTGTGTAGGGTGTAAATTGGAGAAGGGTGTGGAGTGTGATTACAAATGCGAGTATGTTGGTCTAGTCCTGTTTGATTTATCTATAATAAGCAGGCATCGATTCAATACTATACTATTGAAAACTTAAATTCTGTGCATACTTTTTGGCAAATCAAAAACAGCTTTGAGTCAATCTTATTTGGGTGGACTCATAGCCAGGCACGGATGGAGGTGGGGCTGCAGGGAGCAAGGACGCCTTATTTGCAATGGACACCTTATCCATTTACAAGAAGAATATCTTATTACAGCACCCTTTTTTTACAGTTTAGAGACATTTATTTTCCAATCACAGTTTTCATTCAATACTGTTTTGTATTAGTTTCAGGCATGCCGCACAGTGGTTAGACAATCTCTGTTTTACAAAGTGGTCCGTCCCCCTGCTCTCTCAAGCACCCACCTGACCCCACGCATATTTATTACAATAATTATTGACTTTATTCTCTATGCTGTGATTTACATCTATGACTATCCCCTAACTACCCACTTGTGCCTCTTAATCCCTTCACCTCGCTCACCTGGCCCTCTCTCGGCTTTTTACAGCCGCTTTAGTGAGTTCAAACCCACCCACAAAGGGTTTCCAGCCTGAGGACGTGGGCCTCACCCAGAGGAAAGCTCCTGGTGTGCAAATGCTCTGGACTCAGGGATGGTCTTCCGTTCCTTCCTGTGACCCGTTCCCTGTGTCCCGTGTGACAGAGACAGAGGGAGGCTGGGGCACTACATGCAGTCTGTGCAGGTCCTGGGGCCCAATGCAAGGCTAGGTGTCCTTGACCGCCACATACCGCTTCTCCGTGGGCGCCTGTCGAATGGCCCAATCAGACCCACCGCCTGGCCCTCTGCTGGGACCTTTCACCTCTCCTGCCTCAGGGACCAGGGTGCATACCAGTGAAATCAACATCAGGATCACACCAGAGAGAGGAAACTCAGGTGCCAGCCCTGAGACCCTGCTCAGTCTTCTTCTGATGCTGTGGGAGGAAAGATGGTGACGGGCCCTCAGAGCCCCAGGCTGACCTCCACATCCCCACGCTGTTGCCATAACGACTTGAACACACTCTAAACCAAAACACCACTGGGTTCCTGATGGGCCCCGGCCACAAGGCAAGGAGAGCCAGAGTGGCTGAGGCTGCAAGGGAGACCCCAGGTCCATGAAGACAGTAGCCCCTTTCCCTGTCCTGCCTGGCACGGGGTGGGCTGAGCTCGTCATGAAGGCGCAAACTTGTCATTCTCTCGAATTTTACATCTTTGATGTTCAGGCTTCTCGAACTTACATTAAGCTTTAGCATGCAGGCCAGGTTTCGCCGAGTGACCAGTGGCACTGTTCAAAAAATCATGAGCGAACCAAACAGGGGCTCCCCTGGGAAAATAAAAGCCAGGAGGAGCTGTCCTATCCCTGGGGTTGGCATCCCTATCTTCCCAGCGATCCGTCTGACCCACAGGGACGTCCTGGAGACTTCGAAGGCAGAAGATGCATTTGGGAACTTCCCCTCTGGCCAATCCACAGCTACCTTCCTAACCACAAGGCCCCGAGATGGGGGGTATGCTGTATATTTGGGGTTTGCTCCCCCCCACAGTCATTTCTGAAATGAAAAAACATACCTATTGGACACAAAACCCGCAATTACTCTAATGCAGTGGTTCTCAACCTTCCTAAGGCCGCGACCCTTTAAGACAGCTCCTCATGTGGTGGTGACCCCCAACCATAAAATGATTTCCATTGCTACTTCATCACCGTAATTTTGCTACTGTTATGAACTGTAATGTAAATACCTGATAGGCAGGATGTATTTTCGTTGTTACAAATTGAACATAATTAAAGCATAGGGATTAACCACAAAAACAATATGTAATTATATATTGTGAAATATTTATTTCTAATTACAAATAAATGAAATTTTTTGTCTTGAATCGTGGTGTAGCAGGGGCAACAGTCTTCCTATGACAACAGTAAACTACATGGCTACACTTTGCTACACCGAGGATCGGCGTGTTGGTTCCTAAGACCATGGGAAATAGGTGTTTTCCAATAGTCTTAGGCGACCCCTGTGAAAGGGTTGTCCAATCCCCAAAGGGGTCGCGACCCACAGGTTGAGAACCGCTGATCTAATGCATGTCCTGAGACCCACCCCCCTCCATTCTCACCCCACAGCACCCTACCTCCCTGAGCTGCTGGGACCCCGCCCCCGCCCCGGCAGCTCGGAGCTCGGAGCGGGTGCAGGGAGTTTGGAGCGGGTGCAGGCAGCTCGGAG
>JAAGEH010000307.1:5071632-5112495 GCA_011751065.1 Lasiurus cinereus
AAAAAAATAAAATAAAATAAAATAAATGAGATAAAATAAGCTAAGGTAAAAAATAAAAAAATAATAAAATAAAAAATAGATACCACGAATATGATAACCAATCACAGACCAAACAAGCGCCACATTAGAAAACAACCAGAGTGGGTGTGATGGGGGTGCCGCCTTCCGATTCTATTTGTCGTTTATCTTTCTGACTCTGTCTTGGGGCTTTCCCCTTCCTCCCAGCGCGGATCCTCACATTGCCTTTCCCCGTAGCTGTGTCTGTTTCAGCCTGCCTGCCTGCCTGCCTGCGGGCCAGGATTTCCAAGCGAGGCCCGGCCTCATGTGGAAGTAACTTGGATTTTTCAGCACTGCCCTCCTCGTGCATGGATTTTAAGTTGACTAGTTCCTCCTGCACAGACACTCTGCTGGCACCAGCTGGCCCGGAAAACATGCAGCCTCGCTCTATTTCTGTGTCCACTAATAGTCACTCGGTCTTCTGCTGTGCCAATTTGGTGCGTCATATTTTCATGTTCTCTCCATTCATTTCCCACACTGCTGTCAGCTTTCAGCATCTGCTTCAGGAAGCTTCTCTCCCTGTTGAGCAGCCATCAGGCAGGAAGGATCCTCGGTGAGGCCGAGGGGGAAGTGACCTCGTGGTCTCCCAGCCCGGCTGAGCTGCCAAAGCAGCAGAAGTGACTGCTTGGAGCACGCTCGGGGGGCCCCATTTGTCACACAGCTTCCTTTCCCAAAACATGAGAGGATTATCCTCGCTCAGAAAATGCCACCTTGTTGCCCAAACCAGTATGGCTCAGTGGATAGAGCGTCCGCCTGCAGACTGAAGGGTCTCAGTTTCGATTCCAGTCAAGGGCATGTATCCTGGTTGCGGGCACATGCCCAGTAGGGGGTGTGCAAGAGGCAGCTGGTCAATGTTTCTCTCTCATTGATGATTCTAACTCTCTATGCATCTCCCTCCCTCTCTGTAAAGAAGTCAATAAAGAATATTTTTTTTAAAAAAATGCCAACTTGCTTACCTGCCTTAGAAGACTGAAGAATGCTCCACTTGCATTTCAAGATAGGCCTGTCTGAGGTACAAAATGCGATCGCTGTGCAGGTGGGAGAAAGGGAGGTGGGGGCCACACCGTCATCCTCTCCTGGGGACGCCAGGCATAATGTTGCCGTCCTCAGGAGTCTACACTGCGAACTACAGTAGTGGGTCAAAGCATCTATTTCCTTCTATGATTTTTGGTTCCACCTGCCTAAGATTTCTAAAGGGCAGAGGAATTTCAGGGCAAAAGAGCATTTGAAAAGGATTAAGGTCCAGTTGCTCCTTCACTTTTTATGAAGCTCCTCGGGAATTGTAGATTCTGCATAGAAAAAACCTAGACTGTTACAGAAAACCGGAATAATCAAACCACGCTCGGAGAGTTTGGAGTTACATTTATTACGCACGGGTCCAGAGGAAAATATTTCTCAAATTCTGGGCCCCCAACATGCAGAAATTTTCCCTATTTATATGTTTTTACCTTCTTTGTCTCCCAAATATGGCATGTTTCCCGCCCCTTTGCAAGTTCTTAAAGGGCCCCTATGTGCTGAGGCCTTGAGACTGAAACCAAAGGCCTGGCCTGGTGCCAGCACCGACAACGCTGTCCAGGGAAGGTTTAATGGCCTCTCTGAAGTGAGAATAGTCTCATTTTCCTTATTATTTAAGCAAGCAAGCATTTACAGAAGCCAATAGCAAGGTTAAAGTTTCAAACAGCAGTTTTTATATAAGATGGATGCTTCAAGACCAAGGATAGAACCTCCATGTTCAGCGAATCCAGCAACAACTCCCTAAACATGCATGTGAAGGCTTCCCTGTCCTTTGCCATTCACTGAACACCACAGTTAAACTGTTTGTATACCCAGCCCAGACGTAAACCACTCCCACAAACTAAGGTGGCTGTGATGTGTATAATGGACTCCAGATATGACTATATCTTTGTAAACCATTAAACAAGCCTCGATATTAAATCACATATTCAATCTAGTCTCTTTTGGACACCCTTTTGGACTAGTAATAAAATAAAATAAAATCCCTGTGAGAGGAGGAACACTATGTCCTGAGCATCCTTAGGGCCCACCTAGAAAGGCCGACTTACTCCCCAAAAATTCCTTGGCAACTGTGACTATGTCTTATTGGAATTTGTATCCCAAGCCCCTCTATTGGTGACTGGTACTCAGTAGGTGCTCAGTGAGTAGGTGTCTGAATAAATGGAGGAGCTGGGTGGTTTTGTGGCCATTTGTTTCTTCTTTGTTCTCAATGGATAATGTTAATTCTGATCCGTTCACTCGAAGCAATCAGTAAAAGCCTTAACTCTATTAAAGGATAGGATACATATTTCTGGTAGGAGTAAGCGTTTGTTGAGTAAGTATGAAAATGTAGAGTTAACGGAGATTTCTAAAAGGATTTTATAGAGAATTTCCAGGTGTTGCCTTACGTTATGGATGAAATAAGTGGTAGACGTAGAGATGGAAGAAGGAAGAAGATGCAACCAGCTGAGTCAAATGTCCATTCTCTTTCAGGGGCGAGAGGAAGGAAACTGACTGTAGCACCTGAAAGTGGGGGCGTTTCAGGACCATCCTTCATCAAAAGAGTGAGTCAGGGTAAGTCTCCCTTTTCTGTTTCTCTCAATGTCTTGTCCTTGCTGAGAGGTAAAGGGCTTTAGGCTGCTACTTTCTTCTGTCGCAGAGGAAACTGCAGGGCAATTCCCCAATTCTTACGAAGGCAGGACCACAGAATGATGTTCTTCACTGTGGAAATCCAACCGTGAGAATCAGGAAATGTGTCTCTCTCACATCGATGTTTCTCTCTCTCCCCTTCCACTCATTCTAAAACACCAATGGAAAAATATCCTTGGGTGAGGATTAAAACACACAAATAAAGAAACATGCAACACTTTCAAGAAAGACATTCTAAAAATCAACTAAAACCACAGAAAAAGGAGGTCAAAGAGCCAAGAGTAACTATAAAAGCAAGCATGTCAAACTCAAAGGCTAACATAGGCCAAATAAACAAGTTTTAAGTTGAAGTGAGCCTCAAAAAAAAAAAAAAGGCTTCAATTTTCACAGAAACTTAGGTTCATTTCAATAGAGACATGTTGAATATAAGGGCTGAAATAAATGGAGTAATCGTTAATAGAACATTTTAATAAAAATTAATATTTGTTCTTGAACATTAACTCACCAGACACAACTGCACAAATTAATAAGCGTAACGCAAATAAACCTATTTTTCTTGTTCTCCAAAAGTGAAATATTTCCTGTTGCACACACCAAACAAGTCAGTACGAGACTAATGATGTGGCTATGGGCTGCTAAAATATCCACTCTGGTGTTATTGGAGAGAAACGGTGTGCCTGCGTTTAAGGCGCGTAAGGGAAATGAATGCAACCCGATTATAGTCATTAGTCATTAGCAAATGTTGTGGTTCATTATTAATAATTATGTATAACAGGGTATCGTAAAAATTAAGTTACGAGATTTTTATTAAAACGTCCTTACATCCATTATAGTGGCTGGGCCGAAAAATGTTTGTTTTGGGTCGCATGCAGGCCTGGCCTCAAGTTTGACATGCTTGTATAAAAGTGTAAGACCCGTCTCCCATGAATCACAGATATTGTGGGGAGGGTGCCAGAATTCACACAAGACATAGAAACAGATGGAAGGGTGTCTGAGCTCATTTTACGTGGAAGGGTGGGGTAGCTACATTTCTGTGTCAACCCTGTTGACACCCTTATTGAGAGTATCTCAAGGAAAACGGACCTTATCAATCTTAAGGAAAAGAAAACAATAGATTAAGCTGGGTTCTAAAGTTTATGTTAAAATTTCAGGCAAAGTTTGAGACTGGCCACTTTTGCAATTTGTCAATGCTTTTTTTGGGCAGATGGGAAAATTCCTTATGTGGATAAATGGATGGATCATATTAATGTACCGATCTGATACTATTCTCACAAAATCTTATACCTCCATTGGTCTCCTAGCTAAATATTTAGCATGATTAGACTCTTGGAAAATAATGGGAGAAATTTAATGCAGTGCCACTACTTTTTACCCATAATGGAAGCTGGCAAAGATAACCAGTACATTATGGGAAGATTACTTTTAAAATTTGTGTTTTCAAGAAAATGCCTTCCACATAACTAACACTTTGCCATGGGACCTAAAGCGCACAAAATAATAAATTATCACCTGTCTTTGGAAGTTCCTTCCAGGGGAAAAAGGCATATGACCTTTCCCCCAGTCTTCTTGGTCTTTGGAGCTTCTAGGAGTTGTGTAACTGGTAACGCTTTATAGATCCCTAGAAGTCTTCCTGCGTCACCATGAATGCAGGTGTTAGTCTGGTTTGCAGTAATCAACAAAGCTCTGTTGTGTACACGATTTTGAAACTATCAGACGCTCTAATATTAGTACCTGCTGCAGAGAAAAGGTGGAGAGAAAAAAAGACCTGTGGTTTCCATGGAAAAATAGTTCATTTGCAGTTCAGTTGTGTCTGAACTGATTAACAGTAAATTTAATTTGGGAACAATCCCTATGTCCTCCGCAGGCCATGTTTATGATTTTCCACAACTATCTGAAATGTATTTTATAGACTTTTGATGGCAGTAAAAATATAAAGGTCTATAATTTAGGTGGGTGAAAACAAGCTTATAGTAAAACAATTTGACAGGTTTCCTTGCAAACCTAGAGGTGGAATGTACAACACAGTAACCAAAAAGCACAGAGTGATTTTAGATCCATGGAGAGTGCTCCAGTTCCCCTTTAATTAGAAGTTGGGTCCTTTTGTAAATGGAGATTTATATTTCTGATATGAACGATGTTGTTTGTAATACACTACCAATCCTATCTAATAAAAGAGTAATATGCAAATTGACCATCCAACACACAAGATGGCTACCCCCATGTGAAGACAAGATGGCTGCCACAAGATGGCCAGCAGGGGAGGGCATTTGGGAGGGACCAGGCCTGCAGGGGAGGGCAGTTGTGGGTGATGAGGTCAGGAGGGGAGAGCAGTTGGGGGGTGAGGGGGACCCAGGCCTGCAGGGGAGAGCAGTTGCAGGGTACCAGGCCTTCAGGGAAGGGCAGTTAAGGGCAATCAGGCTGGCAGGGGAGTCCTTAGGGGGTGATCAGGCTGGTAGGCAAAAGCAGTTAGGGACAATCAGGAAGGCAGGCAGGCAAGCAGTTGGGAGCCAGCAGTCCTGGATTGTGAGAGGGATATCCAACTGCCTGTTTAGGCCTGGTCCTATCAGGCAGTCAGACATCCCTCAAGGGGTGTAGATTGGAGAGGGTACAGGCTGGGCTGAGGGACACCCTCCTGCCCCCATGCATGAATTTCGTGCACTGGGCCTCTAGCATACTATAAAAATGTAGACACAAAATCTTTCTAGTCACTGGCTACAAATCTCAGATATGAAATCAATGGTTATTTCAATTTGTAGCAATGCAATTAGTTAATGGCCTTCTTTGCTGTTGCTGGTTCTGAAAATAAGTAATTTTGGAGACCACTAAGAGTAAATGTATCCCCTTTACATCTTTAATTTGGTCACAGGCATTTACTTTTTAGTACATCAAATTATTTTCTTGAATCAAATACATCAAATTATTTTCTGGAATCAAAAATCCTTATTAATGCTGAGACCGGTTTGGCTCAGTGGATAGAGCATCGGCGTGTGGACTGAAAGGTCCCAGGTTCAATTCCAGTTGGGGGCATGTACCTTGCTTGCGGGCACATCTCCACTGTGGGGCATGCAGGAGGTACCTGACCGATGTCTCTCTCTCATCGATGTTTCTGACTTTCTATCTCTCTCCCTTCCTCTCTGTAAAAAATCAATAAAATATATATTTTTAAATCCTTATTAAATTAGACAATTCTCCCAAGATCCTTAGTTATAAAGAGAGTTGTTTGCCTTGAATTTCATTTACTTTTAAGTCATTATATCAGATACGTATTGCTGTCTAACAACCAACCCCTATTTTTTGCTTAAAACAGTGGATTGTTAATCCCGTGATTCTATATGTTGCCGGGAAGTTACTCCACATGGCTCACCTGAGCTCATGTGTTCAGCTGCTTAAGCTGGTGGGCCAGCTTGGGGATGAGTATAGCTGTGAAGGTTAGAGCGCCATCATCACCATCATCTGTAAAAGGGGGAGGTCTTCTAAATGGGTAACACCTCTGAAAAGAGGACAGAGATTTTATTTTACACCAAAGCAATCACTACATCCCATCCCATCTTCCTAACCAAGCTAACTCTCTGGAACAGATAGAGGAAAACTTTTAAAAGACAAACTTTGAATATTTCTGAGATAGAAATTTAACCAGGAATTTCTTTAGAAAGGCTCAAAATTTGGAGAGCTAGTTGTGCATTTCACCCAATAATTAGCAATGGCACAGCACTAACGAGGTAAGAAGCAGGAATTGTCCACCAACTTTGGTCTGGATATTTTCTTCAATTGTCTGCAGTTTGTAAGAAGTCTTTGAGTAATCTGTTAGAAATCGAGATATTTATAGTGAATGTCATTGATTTTCCCATTTAAAATGTGTTGAATACATTTTAAAAGTTCTGTTCCATGGACACAGGTGTGTACATATATGTGTTAATACTTGGTGGGAACCCAGGGATCATGTTTTCGCTTTTGTTTTTAGGAATCGTGTTTTTAGTAAGTGTCCCAGGGGGGTTTAAGATGAATTATGATTGGCGTACCCTGACCCGGTTCAAACATGGTCTGTGGGCCAGCAGCATTGTTCAAATGAAAGCAAATAAGTACGATGAAGACCTTCAGGCAATGATTCCTGCTCACACCACATTTCACCGGCCTGAAATGAGGAAGTGACACCCCAATGCTTAATCCATTGGCTAACCTTGGAAACATGGGGAAAATACAGATAGAAAACACAGAACCTATCTGAGAGGGAAGCCTCTCCAAAAGAAATGCCCTCAATAATTATTAAGAAAATCTTTTCTTTTCCTTTCTTTTTAAATAATGTCTTTTATAAAATATACATTAGCACAAAAAGATTGCAAACTAGTAGCTTATGGGTCAAGATTCTACATTGATCTGCTGGTTTTCATTTTACATATCAGGAGACATCATACAAGAATTCAGATTTGGGGACGTTTAAGTTTGTAGCTCTCCCTAGTTTTAGAAAGTCACCATTTTAAGCCAAGACTGGTTTGGCTCAGTGAATAGAGCATCGGCCTGTGGACTGAAAGGTCCCAGGTTCAATTCCAGTCGGGGGCATGTACCTTGCTTGTGGGCACAACTCCAGTAGGGGGCGATGTTTCTGACTTTCTATCTCTCTCCCTTCCTCTCTGTAGAAAATCAATAAAATATATATTTAAAAAAAAAAGAAAGAAAGTCACCATTTTAAATGAGCCATTCATTCAAAATGATGCCCCAAACTTCACATTCATTCCACGATATTCTTTCACTTCTTTCAACCCACCTCCATCAAGAATTAATCTCTGACTACAGTTAGCCCAGTATCAACTTCTATCTAATCTACATCTTGTCATTAATTGGCATCTATAGTCATCTGTGTAGCTGCTATGTTACTGCCTGCTTCTAACAAGTCTTGAGGAGGTTATTTTTATAATAGTTTTCATCTCGAAACATAATTTGGGAGGCAGCTTTCTACATCAGGGCCTGCAAACCTTTTCTGTAAAAGACCAGACAGTGACTATTTCTTGCCTTGCACCTCCTCCAGTTTCTGTCCACCACTCAGTTCTGCCAGATCCCCAAATGGGCCCAAGAGGATGTGGCTGCTCAGACCAGGGGGCTTAGACAGCAGGCATGGACTTCTCACCATGCTGACGTGTGGTGACCTAAGGTGAGGGGCCGCACAGGCAGATTCTAGTGAGGCCTCTTCCTGGCTCATACCCTATTTCCCTGAAAATAAGACAGTGTCATATTAATTTTTACTTCTAAAGATGCGCTAGGTCTTATTTTCAGGGGATGTCTTTTATTTTTCCATGAAGAAGAAGACAGTACACACTTATTGTTGAACAACAACAAAAAAAGGAAATTTATTACCTATCTACGGCACGGTAGTAGTTGTCATCACAAATCAGCTCACTGACTGGCTGCAGCGCAGCCGGAGCTGTTCAGGCAGTGTGAGGTCTCTTTAAATCAGGAGTCAGACACCTTTCGGTAGCTTCAGGGGCCTTACATTTTGGGGAGGCCTTATGTTCGGGGGAGGCCTTATTATCAAGGAGGTCTTATTTTTGGGGGGGGCCTTATATTACAGCCAGAGGCAAAACTGGAAGTAAGTCTTATTTTCGGGGGATGTCTTACTTTCGGGGAAACGGTAGTTGGCTGACTTCTCCTCGCATCCTCACATGGCCTTTCCTTCAAGTGTGCTCCTGAAGAGAGAGAAATCCCTCCCTTCCTTCCTGTTCTTATAAGGCCACCAAACCTACCAGATCGGGACCCTACTCATATAATCTCACTTAATTATGTCCTAAAGGCCTATCTTTCAGTCCAGTCACATTGGCATTGGGGGTTTCTACGTGTGAATCTGGGGAGGGGGAGGAAATGGATACAATTCAGCCCATAGCAGACAGTATGTAAATGAACGAGCATGGCAGGATTCCAATAAAACTTCATTTACAAATCCGGGCAGCGGGCTGGATTTGGCCAATGGGCTGGATTTTGCCAACCCCTGTTCTCAATTATTTCTTGATTTATTTTGAAACTGTACTTTGAGGTTAATTTCTCTCTCTCTATCCTTGGTATTGGTCTCGCTCTTCCCTGCCTCTCACCCCCCAGCCAGGGAACATGGGATATGAGAATGAAATGTGGTTTTCCAATTGCAAAGATAGCTTAGCATGTGCAATGTGTGTGGAAGACCCTTAGAGAGGAGTGGAGAAGGTCAGGAAGTGGGGTCGCTCATTAGCGATGTTGCAGAAGACCAAAGAAAAACCAAGCAATGCCTTAAAGAAGAGGAGGGACACTGTTTAACACACCAGCGGACTCAGGGAATAGCTTTCTAAATCTGAGTGAAGAAACACACAGGGGGCTTTCCTTTATATCTCCCTGTGGTCTCTGTCCACAAACATGGATTATGCTTCTGGTCCTTTTTTCGGGCCTTGCAAGTAGGCTCCCAGGTATTGGGGGTCTCCAGGCCATATCTGATGGTCTGGTCTGACGCCAGCGTTAATAACCCTCCCTCAGCGACAGTGCACTATTCACAGTAACAGGTTCTGCAAGACCAGTATCTGGGAAGGAGGTAGTGACTTAATCATAGGTTATCAAGAATGTACACTGAGCTTGCTGGCTTGGACGGATTCAAATCATTCGCCCCCAAATATCAGGGTAACATTGGAATTAGCCCTTTTTAGCCTTCTCAGCCTAACTGGTCAAACTAGGGCATATGAGGGCATATGAGGTCCTGAAGTCAAAGTCAGCCATCCCGATCCTTACGGAATCCGCTGGTGATGACGGGAGCCAGTTTAACTGGACTGTCCCATCCAAAAGCTTGGTCTTCAAATCAATGACATGGGTACACGTACAGTGAAGACCGGCCATCTGATTAGCAACACCAAATAACAGAGTGCACTTAGCCTACTGTTCCCAAACCACACCCTTTCATCGGGTGGGATCAAGGGGCCGGGAGAAGGAATCGTTTCACCTCCAAGAACCGCAGAGAAACCGGGGACCACCAGGAGATGAGCTGAGAATATTTTCCATCATTGGTGAGAAGGGGAGGGGGGACCGGCCACCGGCCACCGCTCAGCCAGTTTGCTTCTCAATGCACAGCCTGACCCAGGGAGCCCCTCCCCACACCCCTCTGCACCGAGCAGGCGACCAGGCCACCCCCTCCTCTCCTTGTTTACATTCGACCCCCACAACCTTGGGCACTTGGCATAAACAGCATCCCAGCAACACGCCCTTTTGTTTTCGTGGAAGGCCTGTGTTGACACCAGCCACCTAGCTGTGAATGTAAACACGCTGCTGTCAGCAGCGAGCAGACGGGCTAGCAGGTACCCCCGCGTACCCCTGGCAGATGTTTAACCTTGACATGCACGGTAATTAAGCAGAACCTTGGAAACCCGCGCCTCCCCAGGAGCCAATTAATAATTTGATGGGGGAGATGCTCTATGCAAATTTCCCCCACAAAACACCGGGGAGAGGCATCCCGCCCTCCACCCCGGTGGACTGGGCTGGGGAGGCATTTGTAACAAAGCCCCGTGGAGCGGGCGCGAACAAATGGTAATTAGGCAAATTAAATGAGTGTTGCATGTATACATCCATTAATTTCTGGTCAGGAGACGTACAGCGGTGGGTACTGCCTGAGGTTGTATATCAAGGACTTCATCTCGGAAGATGTGCCTGCCCACCTCTGCCCTCCTCTTCCTTCTACACGTACCCCCCACCCCCTTTATTCTTACTTCAACCCAGTTGATCTACTTTTTAACACGCATTCCAAACCGCCTTCTAACTCCACAGGGGCGCAATCCCCCCCGAGCCTGCTTCCAGTGATGTTTGTAACAAGCATGTGTCTGGCGTGTATTGCTTTTTCTGGGCACAACAGTGATAACATCCATTTCCTCTCCCACTGAGGCAAAGAAAAGACAGCAAGCCTCTCAAGAAAGAGCCGCAGGCCCACGTCGGGGACTTTCCCACCGAGTAAATTGTTTGGGAAAGGCACATAATTCAGGATAATTGTCCCAACCGAGGTCCCCCTACTGTGGATTTCTGGGGGATTGAGTCATCCCACTAAGAAAAAAGCCTCACAGGAAATGGAGTTAAGTAATCAGCCTCTGGGGTTCTTGCTGCTTGGAGAGAGAGAGTACAGCCGTGCCCTGCACCCTCCCCCATCTCCACCCCCCCCCCCCCACCCCCCCACCCCCTGTAGTCAATCCCTGCAGGGCCATCTGAATGTGCGCACTAACATTTTCATGGATGAGAAACAAAAGAATTTATTTTATTACAGAGGGCCCGACAGGGAAAGAATAAACGAGCACCGAGTTTATAAGCCTCCATGATCATTTATCTTTGACTGAACATCCTGGATGCTGACTATCCGTTCATGTGCCGTCGTCGTTTCGTTTTCTACAGAAATTGTTAGCTGTGTCTCTCTCTCTGGGAAAACTGACCTTCCAGGGGCGGACCCGGTTGCTCCTCTGGCCTAAGTGGTTTGAAGAAGAGAAAGAGGCTGTAGGGGCCACGAGGAAAGGACGTGGGACATGAGTGCTCACGGAAGGACCAATGCTCCTTCTAAAACCAAAGCCCCAGCTTCCACTGGAAGATTCTTTTAGAGCTAAGCCATTTTTATTCGTGTTTATTATGGAAATAGCTAAAGATTAGAGTGGAGAGGCTTCTCACTTTCAGGTGTAGCCTGAATACCCGTGATACAACTTCCTCTCCGGAGAAAGGCTGGGAGTGTTATGCCCAGAGTTTGGGGTCCCCAATAATCCACCACTAAGGAGCCTTTTCCGATGCAAAAGCAAAGAGTCTTTATTCAAACCCGGGTTTGGCTCTCAGCCTCTTTCTGGCACAGCAGTGAGACGAGAGAGCGAGCCGGGCGGGAACAATGAGTTTTATGGGGTAGGATAATTAGGGGGCTTAGGAAAGTGACGAGGGTTACAGAGATTGGTCACTTGAATTAGGGTCTTTCTGTGGTTTAGCCTTATTAGGACCCTCGCTGTGTTCCTGGAGCTTTGTTGGTCCATTCGGGTGGTGGTTGGGGAAGCTAGGACATTGCTGGCACCCCTGTGGCCCCTCCCAGAAAAGGGAGGGGGTTTAGGCAGGGGGCCCAGCCCTATAGGACAAGATGGAGGGGAGTTCATTTCCTTTCAGGAGGTCATGGTTACGCCCATCTCTCCATTAGGAATGTGTTGGAGTTGGGTGGCATTAACGTTCATACTCTGAATTTCAGATGGATTCTTGTTTAACATATATATTTCGATGATATGTAGAACCCAATTAAAATTCTTCGTTTTAGTTCATGTTTCTTAACACCCATGTCTGTAATGTGTAGGCCTACCTAATTTAGCATAATTACCAAGATGAACCACATCTAACATTACAAGAAAATTGCAACCTGTCATAAAATCAGAGGGCCTCGCGAGCGCAGAGCCCTCACCTTCGGAGATACCCCCTGCAGAAAAGCCAGATAATGCGAATACATCGTCACCCCCTACCCACCCCCACCCCCCAGTTCGAGGCTGCTTTGGTGATCTGATTAATAATTGTGAAGTGAAACAGCTAACAAAGAAGGATAAATAAAAATAACTTCTTGCATCCGACAAGGGGTGCAAATTTTAACTCCGATGCATGACACAAAGGTAAGCAAGAATTAGAAACACCAGGGCCGGCAGAACGGATTCATACACATCGGGCGTCCTTGCTAGAAATAGGCCCTGTGTTACACTGATGCACTGTGCTCTCACGCCACAGCAAATTTGCCTTTTCTTTTCTACTTCGCCTGGGAATTCAGAAACCGTGTTCTTATGACCAACAGTGAGGTAACCCCGGGGCAAAGGGGGGCCTGGAAGTGTGGAGTCTCTCTCAGAGCGCTTTGCCCACTTTTCTAGACCCTGATGTTTTCATAGAATGTTCCTGGGTTTGGTTTGATTTGTGTGTTTTTTTTTTTGTTTGCCATTTCTCTTCATTTCTTTTATATATATATATTATTGATTTTTTACAGAGAAGAAGGGAGAGGGACAGAGAGCTAGAAACATCGATGAGAGAGAGACATCGATCAGCTGCCTCCTGCACACGCCCCACTGGGGATGTGCCCGCAACCAAGGTACATGCCCTTGACTGGAATCGAACCTGGGACCTTTCAGTCCGCAGGCTGACGCTCTATCCACTGAGCCAAACCGGTCTTGGCCATTTCTCTTCATTTCTTAATGGCGACTCGCCAACTCTGTGGACATTCAAGCCCACCTTAAGGTCCTGCTACCCTGTGGTTTATTGTTCCCTAAAAGTCAATCCCCAACCCCAAAAGCTATTCTAACTAGTTTACTTTCCTTTCATCCCCTCCCCCAAGCTGACTCTATAGGTAGAAACCTACTCTATCAGGGTTAAGGCAAGTGCCAAGCACAGACCCAGCACCTAGTAGGCACTTAATGGGCACCGGTGATTGACAGCGCTCCCCATACAGTATCTGTCTGCACACAGACTTCCCTTACCGCCCTGCTCTCATTCCCATTCCTTTCTGGTTCAAGCGAGACCTTCCACTCGCTTTCCTAGCTGCTTCCTCTAAGCCTCCAAACATGTTGTCCATCTCCCCTACCCCCAATTGACTTGCCAAACCACCCCAAAGCAACAACAACAAAAGCCAATGGACTAACCTACGCATTAAACCACAAGATACTGAAACCTTGCCAGGAGAGCCCTCTGAAAGCCAGGCAGACTCATTCCATCAGCAAACAGGCCAGCTCCCCCAGTGGTCAAGTGTGTAGACACCCAGGTCCAGATGAGGGTGCACACCTTTCTTCACTGACCCTTCCCAGGGGTGTACCAGAGGCCCCCTCCATCATTCCTTTACTGCCCATCCGGGTACAGCCAGCATGTCCTTTCTCGGGTTTTTTTGAATCTATGCCAGCCATTGCCATTCGTCCTGGATTCTCGTGTCCTTCAGTGTGGGGCGCCTTCAACATCAATGGCCTTCTCTGTGGTTAGTATGGGTCACCTCTCACCATAGCGTGGATGTGTGGCATTGCTAAAAGCCCCCCATTCCGCAGAGCAGGATGCAAAGGGAAGGTCCGGGGACGGGGGAGAGGTGCACCCGGCCTGACTGTTCCTTCCATCTGTTTCTGTTTCTCTTTATTTCCTGATAAATTTCTCTCTCAATGGTCTACAACTGCAGCTCCCACTCTCTCGTTATCCAAGATGGGTTCTGGCCCAGACTACCATTTCCTTCCTCCTGTCTGGGGGGCCACTCGCTGGCACCCTTCTGAGCATGCACTTTCCCCAGCTTCCTTTTTATCTGACCCCCCCACTCTCCAGGGGTACCCTTTCCAAATCGGCTCTTGGGCCCTCAGCCGTTCCCTCTTCCTCACCCCATAAACACTTCCAGTGCCCACGATCTGAAAGTTTCCCAGCTCTTCTCATCAAAACTTGCATATTCATTTCCCAGGCACAGACATGGCTGAGCTGCACAAGCTCATTATTCACATTTAATAGCTCTGCCCGGTCTGCTGGGTTCAGAGGGCTTATGGACTGTGACTTCACCCAGACTCAAACCAGCTTGTCACGGAATCATCAGATGCAGTCAGCTCTCCAAAAGAACAGGATGCCAACATTTTCCTTTGGCATTCCGTCGAGTGGGCATCTGGTCTTAGTATTGCTAAGTACCCAATTTCACCAAGCCAGTCATGCATCCCCACATCATTCACTGAATCCAGAAGTAGAGTAGGCATGTGTGTGTGTACACGCACATGCGCGCGCGCGCGCGCACACACACACACACACACACACACACACACACACAGCCTGGTATGGGAAACTAACCTCAGGTTGGAAGTCTTAATGCAATACGGGGAAAGGCAGCAAGGTTACATTAAGTTTCTAGAACCATAGGACATGTTTTTATTCTTCCTACTGTAACTTGAAAAGTGCAAAAGCGACAGCTCCTATATTTAAATTTATCGACTCTCCTGTGTCATTAAATGGCTGTTAACATTTTATTCCTGGCACCAGCCTTACTCCTGTTAGGGCCCCTTTAACCACCTCATGCTCAGGTGCCCGCCACGTCCTGGGCCTTCCGCCAATGGAGGCTTTGGTCATCCTGGGCTCATCATAAACATCGTGCACATTGAGGAGTGCATGGTGGGAGGCCACTGAAAAGCTTGGGTACTAAGGGGGATGCGGTGAGCGTCTTGCTCTAAAGCAGTGGTTCTCAACCTTCCTAAGGCCGCGACCCTTTAACACAGTTCCTCAGGTTGTGGTGACCCCCAACCATAAAATCATTTTCGTTGCTACTTCATCACTGTCATTGTGCTACTGTTAATGAATCGTAACGTAAATATCTGATATGCAGGATGTCTTAGGTGACCCCGGTGAAAGGCTTGTTCGACTCCCAAAGGGGTCCCAACCCACAGGTTGAGAACCGCTGCTCTACAGGAGCTATACATACAGAAAATGATAAGTGCATACATGAGATGATAACTGAAAGCTCAAGTATGATAGAAGTGGAATGGTAGATGGCATCAAAACCGTAAACCAGTACACGTGGGTCAGAGCAGAGGGAAGGAGAACCAGAAAGGCTCCGAGGTTGAGTGTGAAGGGATTGAACTTGGGGGGTTACTGCACAGCTAAAGAAAGAAGCTGGTGGTGAGAAGGGAGGTAAGGCAGCAGGAAGCATGTGACCCATGGAGGGGCAGAGAGAGAATGACTCACAGGGTCTGCTGGACACGGCCTGGGAGAGAAACCAGGCTGGGTGGCCCGCCCAGAGTGAGGATGGAAGCACCTGCAGGCAGAGCCAGATGCCTTCCTGAATGAAGTGGTTCTGTTTCCTTGCTCACCAAGCAACCTTTGATCACTTGTACCTGCCCTCACAGAGGATTATACAACTTATACCCAGGGAACAACTGTGCTTAGAACATCCATCCAGCCCTGGTTGGAGCATTGCCCCATACGTCAGAAACGGTTGCGGGTTCGATTCCCAGTCAGGGTGCATACAAGAGACAATTGATCAATATTTTTCACCCACATCGATGTTTCTCTCTCTCTCCCTTTCTCTCTCTTCCTCTCTTTTTTTCTCTCTCTCTCCCTCTTTCCTCTCTCTCCCCCCACTGTTGGCAAAGATAAGAGCCAATATACCTGGTGTCTCACAGCTATAGAAGGACATGAGAGCCTCCGTTTCTCAAGCCCTGCCATACAGTTTTCTTCTTTCTTACTTGTTTTTTTTTTCAATCTATTTTATTTATTTATTTTACAGAGAGGAAGAGAGAGGGATAGAGAGTTAGAAACATCGATGAGAGATAAACATCAATCAGCTGCCTCCTGCACACTCCCTACTGGGTATGTGCCCACAACCAAGGTACATGTTGACCGGAATAGAACCTGGGACCCTTGAGTCCGCAGGCTGACGCTCTATCCACTGAGCCAAATTGGTTAGGGCTGGGGTTTTGTTTTTGTTTTTGTTTTTTGGTCTTACAGGCTGTTTTCAAGGCCCAACTGAATTGTAGCACAGGAGAAAAAAAAAATTGAAAGGACAAATAAGCATCCAGAAATCTGGAAAGAAGAAAGAAAATTTAATGAATATAACTCTGACCTCGGCCAACTCAAAAAAAGTTGTTCATTACTGAACAGTGAGAGCCACCTACACGGGACCAAGTGAATTTCTAATCAACAGGTAGTAATAGCGAAACCTCCTCAGCAGCCAAGAAGCATTAGAGTGGATTATCCGTGAAGAGAGGATTAGAAGAACAGAGACCTGAATTCAGCAAAGGAAACCCCAGCGGGCCAGCTGGCTAATGTGTGGGATAATAATTCCCAACGTATTAAAATAAATTGTGAGAAAGAAAAGGCTAAAGGCAATAAAAGCGAGCTTCGCACGATACTGGATATTGTGGATAAAATCATGCACGTTGGCAACAATCACCGCCCCAGAGGCGAGCGCTAAAGGCACCCCCAGCAGCCACTAGCAGCATTTAAAGGCACAAAGCCTGCTGCCTGCTAACAAGACTTGCTAGAAGGGGGTGGTGGGGGGAGGACTTATAATGGGGCCTGACTAATAGACACCTTTCTGGGCTGTTCTTTCTGTGGCCTGAGTGCTGTTTCAGAAACAGCGTTGAAACGGGGAGGAAATAGCAGGAGTGGAAACTTCACTCCTCCACAGTCTTAATTGCGGGCTTGCTGAAGGACTTCACTGCCTTAGGCACGGGCAGCGATGCCTTTTCCTTTGTGTCACTTGTGGAATCTGGCCAGCAAGGCCCACTGAGAGCGTGCAGACCTCTGCCCTCCCAGCTCTGGATCATCTAGAAAGGGCTAGAGTTCAGGAGCCCTCGGGAGAATGGAGTGATGTTCATTTCCATAACCACAGCCTCTGCCTTTGCTTCCTGGAGGATCTGTCACTTTCTTGTTAAGTGTTCTCTTGACTATTCAGGTGGCCTTGTTACTTTCAGGAGATCTGTAAATGCTCCCATAATTTCCCCCATTTTTAATCTAGGTTAATGAAATGCAGCAACTGGCCTAAGCTGGGGGGGCTGCGGGGGAGCGGGTGGAGGGGAAATCACTGGGCCAAAGGTTCTTTTAAGTATAGGCTCCTGCCGAAACCGGCTTGGCTCAGTGGATAGAGCGTCAGCCTGCAGACTGAGGGGTCCCAGGTTTGATTCCGGTCAAGGGCACATACGTTGGTTGCGGGCACATCCCCAGTAGGGGCCATGCAGGAGGTGGCTGATTGATGTCTCTCTCTCATCGATGTTTCTAACTTTCTATCCCTCTCCCTCTCTGTGAAAAAATCAATAAAATATATTTTTTAAAAAAGTATAGGCTCCTTCATAAAGGAGTTTTCTTAGTGAAGTCTGAAATTGCTTTATCGTTAATTTTTAAATATATATGTATAGATATAAATATAGATATAGATATAGATAGATAGATAGATTTCAGAGAGGAAGGGAGAAGAAGAGAAAGATTGAAACATCAATGATGAGAGAGAATCATTGATTGGCTGCTTCCTGCATGTCCCCTACTAGGGATCAAACCCACAAGCCAGGCATGTGCCCTTGACCGGAACAGAACGCGGGACCCTTTAGTCCACAGGTTAATGCTCCATCCACTGAGCCAGACCAGCTAGGGCCATCCTTAATTTTGGAGTCATTGATGGTGTCTTGACTGAAGAGTCTCCTTTCTGAGTGGGTTTGAGCGTGTGCAATGTGTCCTCGGTACAAGTTAATTCCGTTTACCCATCCCTTCCATTAGTAAGTGCCTACCCGTTGTAGGCACTGTTCAAGGGGTGGTGAGTACAAGATGGATGAAATGTGGTTCTAGTTTTCCAGTGTTTGTGGTTTATCAGGGAAACACACACGCAATAAGGAATCAGAGCAATGGTTTAAGTCACAGTGGTCGACAAACTCATGATTAGTCAACCGAGCCAACTATCAACAGCACAACGATGGAAATTTCTTTTGAGAGCCAAATTTTTTAAACTTGAACTATATAGGAAGGTACATTGTTATTAACTTAATTAGGGTACTCCTAAGCTGGCCTTTGCTAAAAAATCAAGGGGCCAAAGAGCTGCAGTTTGCCGACCAGGGGTTTAAGAAAAAGGCTTTCTGAGGATGCTATGGGAAGCCCGAAGAGAAAGCTCCTGATTCTTTAAATGAGGACTCCAAGAAATCTCTGGAGAAGACCTGAATGTGAATTAACCTTGAAGAGTAAGAAGCCAGAGGCCAAGGATATGTGGGGAAAGGTCATGCCAGGGAAGTGTATGTGTGTGTGTGAGGGAACTGCAAGTTCGATGTAGCTGGATCATGAGTGGCGCTGGGGTTTCTGAGATTGGAGGGAAGGGACAGAAAGACAGGCACGTTGCAAGAGACCACAGAAGGAAGGGAGCCAGGGGCCAGATCAGTGGTTCTCAACCTTTCTAATGCCGCAACCCTTTAATACAGTTCCTCATGTTGTGGTGACCCCCAACCATAAAATTATTTTTGTTGCTACTTCATAACTGTAATTTTGCAACTGTTATGAATCATATCTGTGTTTTCCAATGGTCTTAGGCGACCCCTGTGAAAGTGTTGTTTGACCCCAAAAGGGGTCGAGACCCACAGGTTGAGAACCGCTGGGCCAGATCATCCCCACGATGCTGACCAGTGAGAGAACTGAGCCAGAGCGGTGTGCCAGGGACTGAATGCTGCAGGAATCACACTTTGCTCATATTCTACCTCCCAGCTAAGTCCATCCTCCTAAACATTCCAGCACCCTCTCTTTGGGATGGCTATTCATCAGGTTTTGATTCATGTTGGTATAAGAGAGTGACATCAGGGCCTTACATAACTTTCCTCCTTTGGTGGGTTTCTCAAGGCATCAGACCAAAGTTAAATCTGTTTTCCCAAAACCTGCTATTGCCTGGTATAACCTGCCCGCCCACAAGCTGAAAATCCATCAAATGTGGTTTAGAATAGAAAATTGGGGAGCTGGACCCACCAAATCAACTCCAAACTGGATAGTTGCTCCTTTGCCCTCTTTACCAACCTATTGGGCTACACAGAAGCTGTGCAAGAGACGCGTGCACCGTGCAAGCTTTAGGGAAAGGCAACGCAACCGGTCCGGCCTATTAACATAACAGTGAAGAGTAAGAACTTTCCTTTTTAATAGAAATTGCTTACATATGGGATAATGCTGTCTGAAACAAGTGCAACAGCAAAATGCGGACATGGAGGAAGGCAAAATTATAATTTCAGGTCAACCTGAACCAAACACAGTAAAATGATGGAAGAGTGGAGGCGATCTGACAGAGTGGTTAATGGCCTTAGTGTTTGGGGCAGACAGACTAGGTTTAAATCCTGGGCACACCACTTACTAGCTGGGTAGCCTCTGCAAATTATTAGGTTTCTCAAAACCTTAGTTTTCTCATCTGCAAAAAAGGGGATAATGGTACCCCCCGAGAGAACTGGGGGGAGGAGGGTGAATGAGATAAGGTGTCTTAGGTGCATGCCTGATGTTCATCAGGTAATGAGCATGTACTAGCTGTGCTTTTTAAAACCTGATGGGACAGTAAGGTCTTAGCTCATCTCTCAATTTTTTAAAATATATTTTTATTGATTTCAGAGAGGAAGGGAGAGGGAGAGAGAGTCAGAAACATCAATGATGAGAGGGAATCATTGACTGGCTGTCTCCTGCATGCGCCCCTCCCCGCTCACTGGGGACCAAGCCCACAACCCAGACATATGCCCTTGACTGGAATCGAACCAGGGACCCTTCAGACCATAGGCAGATGCTCTATCCACTGAGCCAAACCAGCTAGGGCTCATCTATCAATTTTCGAAATATATTTTATTGATTTTTTTCACAGAGAGGAAGGGAGAGGGATAGAGAGTTAGAAACATCAATGAGAGAGAAACATCAATCAGCTGCCTCCTGCACACCCCCTCCTGGGGATGTGCCCGCAACCAAGGTACATGCCCTTGACCAGAATCGAACCTGGGACCTTTCAGTCTGCAGGCCGACGTTCTATCCACTGAGTCAAACCAGCCAGGACTCATCTATCAAATTTCAACGTTCCCTACCCACCATTGACCCCACAACACCGGGCTGGTGTCTCTGCTAAGAAATACTTTCCCACAGCACCTTCCTCGACCATCACTTAGGAACACTTTCTATCATGAACTTCAATTTCCCATTAGTGGTCCGACTTCCCCTCCACCCAGCCTGCGAGTGGCTTGAGTTCAGCGAGTGTGTCTTGCTCACCATTGGCTTCCTCTCTGGCACTGGGTCCCCTCCAACACTCAGAGAACAACTTATCTTGAAATGATCTATCGTGTAAAAGAAATTTCTGGTCTCTCACCATCAGAAAAAGCATCTTTAGAACTCCAAACCAAACTGTTGTCATCATATCAGATGAATAACGCCGGGTTAACGTTGTTTAGTGTGTCGTCATCTAGCTGAGAGCTGGAACATACACAGGGGTTAACAGTGGGGGAGCCCAGAATTTCAGACAGGCTTGGCCACTTGCTAGCTATGTGGCTGTAGAAAAACTCCCTAATTTCTCTGAGACTCCAGTTTGCCATCTCTAAAATGGGGAGAAGGCCCTGGCTGGCGTGGCTTAGTTGGTTAAGCATCATCCCATGCACCAGGAGATCACTGGTTCAATTCCCCATCATGCCCGGGTTGTGGGTTCATTCCCCAGTGCAGGGGTTGGGGCGAGGGGGGGATGCAGGAGGCAGCCGATGGATGTTTCTCTCTCACATCAGTGTTTCCTTCTTTTTCCCTCTCCTTTCCTCTGTCTCTAAAATCAGTAAAATAGCATAAAAGAAAATACATAATGTGTCTGGCATATCGTAATCACCCATCACCTGGAAATTAATGATTTCATTAATGTCATTTAAATTATGGTAAGACCTTTGCTGATATTTTTCAATCCTTGAAATAACCATTAGTGTATAATTGAGTTGACCTATAGACAACAATAGCTAATATTTATTGTGTTATTTTTCTCTTCTAGGCACTGTTCAAAATGCTTTGTTAATTTAATCATCTTAACAACTCTCTGAGATAACATACTATTATTCTCATCATCCCATTTTACAGATTAGAATCCTGACTAAAGAGAGATAAGTGCCCAGACTGGTTTGGCTCAGTGGATAGAGCGTTGGCCTGCAGACACAAGGGTTCTAGGTTCAATTCTGGTCAAGGGCATGTACCTTGGTTGCGGGCATGTCCCTAGTGGGGGGGTGCAGGAGGCAGCTGATTGACGTTTCTCTCTCATCCATGTTTCTAACTCTCTCTTCCTCTCCCTCTCTGTGAAAAAATCAATAAAATATATTTAAAGAGAGAGAGATTAGCAACTTGCCTAATACACAGTGAAGTCAAGTACAGAGCCTAGACTCAAACCAGGCATCCAGATCCACACCCTTGACTTGTAACCCCACCAAAGACAGGCCGGGAATATAACTTAAAAGGCAAAAGGCGCTGTGGAAGGAAGACGGAGATGCTAGCCTCACTCAGCTTCTTGTGGGACTTCACTTCCTTTCTGTGATGGATGAGGAATCGTGTTTGTCTTCACAGAACTTCAAAGTCAAGTATAGACATACGACCTGACCTGCCATTTCCACCCTGGCCCCTGGAAGTCGCACGGCGAAAGTAAATCATGGCCAAGTGTGACCTGTCTCCCCACAGGAAGGATGTTCTCACTGACGGTCGTTGAACAAGACCTCGGAATCAAGTACATCGTGAAGAGGAGCCACTTATGTCCGAGACGTGGGCAGAAAACAGCCATGAACCCACGGCAGGCTCTGAACGCAGGACTGTTTTCTAGGTCCACACAGTGGGCACCTATGCACTGACACCCAGAAAACAGGGAAGGCCCGACCAACAGACTGGACCCGCCTGCGTTGAGGATCCTCGCTAGGAATAACTCCTAATGAGTGAGAATATCGATCTTGGTAGAACTTAGGATAATTTCAGAGGAAATCATTCGATGGCTGTGGCCATCAGCATCTCTCTCTCTGAAAAGCAGAGACATTCAAAATAACTCCAGTGACTTCTGTACTCCTCTGAAAACTGGGGCGAGTTTCTTCCAATTTGGTCACAGTGGCTTCTAAATAGTCCCGGTTCAGAGCCTTTTGCAATGGGGCTTTTTTAAAAATATTTTTTATTGATTTTTTTACAGAGAGAAAGGGAGAGAGATAAAGAGTTAGAAACATTGATGAGAAAGAGAGACATCGATCAGCTGCCTCTTGCACGCCCCCTACTGGGGATGTGCCCGCAACCAAGATACATGCCCTTGACCAGAATCGAACCTGGGACCTTTCAGCCTGCAGACCGATGCTCTATCTACTGAGCCAAACCGGTTTCGGTTGCAATGGGCCTTTTATTTTTTGTTTTGTGATCCCACCTCCCTGCATCCTCACTTCTCCGCTTCCATGAAAAGGACGGTCTGAAAGAGGGGGAACCGGAGCTGGGAAATAGTTAGCTTCTTGCTCTTTTGCCTTTTTATCCACGGGAGGTGGTTCAGGGCCGACTGAGCAGCTAAGCACCCACTCGAGAGCCAAGTCCTTGCCTGGACTTGTCCTGAGACCCTGTTATCCGAATGAAACAGAAACAGAACAGCGATGGGCACTGGCCAGCAGCATGAGGATGACAGCATTGCTCAGAACAATGATCTACAATAATCTATGACAATAAAAGCATGATATGCTACTTAGACCTGTGGTGGGAGGGAAGCCTGGGTCCCGGTGCCAGAGGGAAGCTGGTGCCGGTAGTCTGGGGAAGGAAGGCCTACTCGGGCATGAATTTCGTGCACCGGGCCTCTAGTGACATATAATCATCATTTTCTATACCGTATGTTTGGAACAACGGTGGTTCTATAGAGTCATGGTTATATCGTTACTAGAGGCCCGATGCCTGAAATTTGTGCAAGAATAGGCCTTCCTTCCCCTGGCTGCCGGCATTGGCTTCCCTCCCACCTCTGACAGGCACCGGGGACCAGGCTTCCCTCACAGCCCCAGCTTTGTCCAGAAGGTCAGGAAGGTCGTCTGGAAGGACGTCCTGTCTAATTAGCATGTTACGCTTTTATTATTATAGATTACAAATGGGAAGGAAGATTTTATAGGACAGTAGAGACCATGTGATTCCTGAATTGTAAATACTGAAAACATAAGGGAATGTGAAGGTTGATTGTTTTCAGCATGAGAAATATAGTGACTGTCTTTCCCTTGAGCCCCTGTAAGTGTTCTTTTCTTTCTACCAAGAACCATTTCTTTGCAATAATTTTTTGTTTCAATTTCAAGTGAAAAACAATCTCAAATTTCCGGAGATCATCTTTCCCTTTGTCCCAGTATGAAATCCTTGAGTGCCATTTTTAGGCCCCTGTGGGGTTTTAGTGCGTATCCAGGAATCGGCCAGGTCTGGACCCTATGATAACTTATAAAACAGAGCTGTTAGTAACCAAAAATGGAGATCTTAACCTTTTTTAGCTCCTTTTGAAAGTGAAGCAGAAAACAGACTGCGATCATTTCTAGAGTGTGCTGTAATTCTGAATCATTCCAGTAGATGGCAGTATTGTATAAAAGCCACCCATCATTTGGGTCGGGGACTAGAGAAAGATTTCTGTCTTTCTAGAATTCTCCCTCCCCCAATGGACAACTCACAGGAAGGAGTGAATATGGATGGCACTAATAGGGAAGTCTTAATCAGATAAGGAAAGTTTCATGCATTTGAAATTCTACGTATTTGGTAATTCCGGGGGCCTGTGATATCGATGCAAGGTTAATCCTCTCTCTCTCCCCCTATCCCACTCCAAGTTTAATAAACCTTTTGGAACTGACCTCATTTTTATTTGTTGTTAATGTTTTCCTCGGTTTTTTTATATTTAAAGACCTAGAATTGTGTGGTGGAAAGTGTGAGGGGCCAACAACACTGTCCAGGGTTCGGTGAGCCTGAGCAGGAGCGGGGAAGGACTAAAGAAAAGACAGAGAAGAGAAGAAGCTGGGTGTGGGTGGATCTCCTGTGCCTGGCTGTGGCCACAGAAAGGGAGATCCAGCCAGCAGGTTGGGGCTTTGTTTTATGGTTGGAGAAAAACAAGGTAGTGGTCACAGAGTTACCATGTTCTTGTGAGTTTCACTTGTTTTGGCGGCACTTGCTGCACCTCCCACAGCCCATTAGCTCCCCAGGAAGGATCTAGGGAGCATCTTCAGGTCAAGCTTAAGGATGCTAAGAGGGCTGTGCCCTCTACCTGGGACTTGTTTGTGGCTTTGCCAACAGGTCAGTCCGAAGCGAGGCTTAATTAACCCTATAGCCGCTCCCTACAGGAAAGATCATGTGTTTTCTACCCAGAAGAGTCCATATGCTGAGTTTTCTACCTGCTGGGTCCCTCCCACCCCATGTTTCTGGTCAATAACAGGTCCCAACCCTGTGGCTTTCAGGGTCTAGAGGTCTCCAATTCCATAGCAAGGTGACATATCCTCAATACATGTGGCTGCTGATAGTGAAAGTGATTAGTTTGTTCGGTGATTAATTTCTGCTCTCATTGAATCTCCCGGTGTTGACTCTTTTACTTATTTGGGTAACTTCCTTGCAGCCTCACCCCCTGCAGTGCGGTTTTGCTATTCCTTTGTTACACGATTAGGCTCGTTTGCCACTGTCCGTGCTCCCGGTTGGGTCCCCTCCATGTTTGGGTTGACTTTAATGGTGTTTTGAGGTACGTAAAATGTCACCGGGGTTCTCAAAGTCAGAGCTTTGACTGACTGTCATTCCTCCTGATCCCCCTGCCCCACCCCAATGCTCCCATCCTTCCCAGCCCCTCCCTACCCATTCTCTGTAACCTACAAAGAATTTTTTCAATATTTTTTTATTGATTTTTTACAGAGAGGAAGAGAGAGTGATAGAGAGATAGAAACATCAATGAGAGAGACATCGATCAGCTGCCTTTTGCACGCCCCCTAATGGGGATGTGCCCGCAACCAAGGTACATGCCCTTGACCGGAATCGAACCTGGGACCTTTCTGTCGGCAGGCCAACGCTCTGTCCACTGAGCCAAACCGGTTTCGGCGTAACCTACAGAGTTTAATTTCTGGTTTTGTCATTGCTATGGTCCTGGGTTCGATTCTGGTCAAGGACCTTGGTTGCAGGCTCATCTCCGGCCTGGGCCCAAGTCAGGGGCACATGCAGGAGGCAACCAATCGATGTGTTTCTCTCACATGGATGTTTCTCTCTGTCTTTCCTTCCCTCGTCCACTCTCTCTGAAAATCAATGGGAAAATATCCTCGGGTGAGGAACACACACACACACACACACACACACACACACACACACACACAGATGTGCTGTTTCTCCAGATGCCAAAGGGGGCTTTAGTCCAGGCCCCTCACATAGCGTCACCAGGTCTGGCTGAAGGGGAGTCCGAGTCCAGCTTCTTCAAGAGGAGGGCTTTCCCCTCCAATTCCAGGAGACACTGCAGGTGAAATGGTGGTGAAAGGGACCAGGGAGTCCACCCCCCCCAGCCTCCTCCCACATTCAACTCGCCTCTTCTCCTGCCTCTTAAATTTCAGGTGAGCGTGAGTGTGGACGGGAGTGGAGACCACTGCTTCCCAAGCCGGCCCGGTGCCGCTAAATCACCTTTTACTGCCGCTGTCCCCTTTCCTTAAATAACGCCACCAAGGCAGGCGACGCTTGCGGGCCGAGAGATTGCACTTCCTGGCTGTTCCATATTTAAGCCTGAAATCTGAAATCTCATTGTTATGAATGTGAGACTGTAGCCTTGGGAAACCCAATATTTGTGGTCCCCATGTCAAAACACAGTCCGCCTCGGCTTCAGCTCATAAATAGTTGGCAAGCGATAAGGAGCCTCCGATGAAGTTCGCCTCCAAGGAAGATCATGCATCTCGGCGAGGGTTTGCCAGAAAACCCCTGCAAGGCCGAGGGGTCCTGTCCTGGAATTTATTTCCTCCTCGGGATCACTGAGATGTAATCGACAGGAATGTTGTCTGGTCGCACTTAGGTGCGAAATCTTAAAAAAAAGTCAAACCCATAGGAGCAGAGGGTAGAGCAGTGGTTACCGAGGGTAGGGGTGGGGGGAGGGGGAGAGGTAGCTCAGAGGGCACAAACCCTGGCTTTGGAGAGGAATGCGGTCTGGGGATTCGAATGCAGAGCACACATGATTCCGCATACTTGAAATTGGCTACAAGAGCTGATCCTGAATTTCTCAGCAAACCTAATAAAAAGGTAACTGTGAGTTATGTAACTGCATGGTGGTAGTCATTGCACCGTGTGTACATGTGTCAAACCGTGTGCACCTTCGAACAATATTTTTATGGAGCTCACGGGGGATCTGAAGGCCAGGTTCAAGCAGAGCCACGTCACCGATCCCAAACTGGGCGGGACAAAACGCACCCAAATCAGAGAGATGATTGACTGAAGAGGACAGCGTCAGGGAGGGCCTTCACGGATGCGGGGCATCTCAAAGGAAAGGATGGGTCTGGGTTTCAGTGGGAGGCAAGTGCTTTTCTGAAGAATTCCTTCTCTAGCATCCAGAGAAGCAGCTTGCAGACTTGTGGGAGCCCCTTCCCCACGTCCCGCGTGGTTCAGGGTTCGGGTTCTGGATGAGGCCGCACGCAAATGAAGAGAGAGACTAGAAAAGTATTAATTTGGCGATAGTGGGGGGCCAGGTGGGAGCCTTCCTCTAGTGCAGCGGTTCTCAACCTGTGGGTCACGACCCCTTTGGGGGTTGAACAACCCTTTCACACGGGTCGCCTAAGACCGTTGGAAAACACCTATTTCCTATGGTCTTATGAACCAACAGACCGCTCCTCGGTGTAGCAATGTAGTTTACTGTTGTCATATGAAGACTGTTACCCATGCTACACCACGATTCAAGACAAAATTTCATTTATTTGTCATTAGAAATAAATATTTCACAATATATAATTACATATTGTTTTTGTGATTAATCCCTATGCTTTAATTATGTTCAATTTGTAACAATGAAAATACATTCTGCATATCAGACATTTACATTACAGTTCATAACAGTAGCAAAATTACAGTTATGAAGTAGCAACGGAAATAATTTTATGGTTGGGGGTCACCACCACATGAGGAACTGTCTTAAAGGGTTGCGGCATTAGGAAGGTTGAAAACCGCTACTCTAGTGGAAAGGACTACCCCTTGCTCTGGCCTTTTTCTCCCTTTTATTAAGACTATGGGATACACCCCTAGCCTTTAGGCAAGAAATTACAAGAACAGAAATTCACAGGAAACAAACAGGTAGAGGCTGCTTCAACTAACAATGTTTCACCTAAACAGTGAGTGATGACCTCTGACCTTTCAGAGCAATGAAGGCTGACCAGCCTTCTGGTCTCCTGTCCCCCTCTCTCTATTAGTGAGACAGTGTTTGGTCTCCGGCACAGACTGCTCTTCAAAACCTGCTGTGAGGCAGCACACTCCACATTCAAACAGCGTTTTCATGGAACGCTTGCCCCAGTGTGTGTCCGGAGCTCCCACCAACTCGAACTCCATTTGGGAGACAACCTGTAAGAGCTAACCACCCTCCTTCGCAAGATGGCCCTTGTGGGGTGTGAGGGAACGGTGACTTCCAGCCTGAATCCCCCTCTCAGCAAGACATCTCCTGCTCCTTTCATTCTTCGTGCCGTGATATTTGCCTCATCCCGCTTGCCCTGATTACAGTCTATTCGTCTACCTATTCTTTTCTTTTCTTTTTTTTAATATATATTTTTATTGTTTAAAGTATTACAAATAGTAGTATATATGTCTCCTTTTTTCCCCCTGTTGACCTTCTCCAGGCCTTCCCCACCCCCCAGTACATGTCCTCACCTGTCCCCCCCCTCCCCAGTGTCCTGTATCCATTGACTATGCCTACATACATGCATACAATTCCTTCAGCTGATCTCTTATAGGCCTCCCACCCCAAACCTCCCTGCCTTCCCACTGTAGCACGACAGTCTGTTCATTGCTTCTTTGCCTCTGTATCTGTTTTGTTTTGTTTTGTTCCCCTCCTCCTCAATTCTTTTCTTTAAAAGCATCTTGCCTCTGTAGGCTAGAAATAATACCTATTCTTTTAAGCATGCTACCATACCTGTGCTCCCCTAAGCACAAAGTAGAAACTGAATTACGTTTTCTTAGGCCAGTGGTTCTCAACCTTTCTTATGTCGAGACCCTTTAACATAGGTCCTCATGTTGTGGTGACCCCCAACCATAACATCATTTTCGTAACTGTAATGTTGCTACTGTTACAAATCATAATGTAAATATCTGTGTTTTCCAATGGTCTTGGGCTCTACAGCAGCGGTTCTCAACCTGTGGATCACGAACTGCTAGCAGGGTTGCCTAAGACCATAAGAAAATACAGATATTTACATTATGATTCATTAACAGTAGCAAAATTACAGTTATGAAGTAGCCACAAAAATAATTTTATGGTTGGGGGTCACCACAACATGAGGAACTATTAAAGGGTCGCGGCATTAGGAAGGTTGAGAAACACTGTCTCAGGCAGACGCTTCAAACAATGTGTGAATTGGGGATTTGATTCATCTTGATTTTTTTTTCAAGTTTAATTGTGGTAAGATAAACATAACATAACATTGTCTACCTTAATCATTTTTTAAGTGAAGAGCTCCGTAGAGTGCTGTTTATTCACAGGGCTGTACCACCCACCAATCTCCAGAACTTTCTCATCTTGAAACTCTAGCCCATTAAACAGTAACTCCCCTCGTCTTACTCCCCGACCCCTGTCAGTCATCACTTTGCCTTCCGTTTCTATAAATGTGACTCCTCTGGGGTACCTCACGGAAGTGGAACGGTGCAATATTTGTCCTTTTGCATCTAGTGTCTTTCATGAAACAATGTTCTCAGGTCCATCTATGTTGTACACAAGCGTGTCAAACTCAAAGGCTGACACGGGCCAAATAGACAAGGTTTAATTTGATGTGGGCCGCAAGAAAACAAAAGCTTCACTTTTCACAGAAACGTAGGTTTATTTCCATGGAGACACACTGAATACTGCAGGGCTGAAATAAACGAGTCATCGTTAACATAAAACATAGAACATTTTGATAAATATTAATATTTTTTCTTTTTTTTAAAAGTATATGTTATTGATTTTTTATAGAGAGGAAGGGAGAAAGAGAGAGCTAGAAACATCGATGAGAGACATCGATCAGCCGCCTCCTGCACGCCCCCTACTGGAGATGTGCCCGCAACCAAGATACATGCCCTTGACCAGAATCGAACCTGGGACCTTTCAGTCTGCAGGCTGATGCTCTATCCATTGAGCCAAACTGGTTTTGGCTAATATTTGTTCTTGAACATTAACTTACCAGACACTGAATAACTGCACAAATTAATAAGTGTAACGCAAATAAACCTATTTTTCTTGTTCTCCAAGTGAAATATTTCCTGTTGCCCACCCCAAACAAGTCAGTACAGAGCTAATGGCATGGCAATTGAAATATTTACTGCCGGTATTAGTGGAGAGAAACGGTGCGCCTGCGTGTAAGGGAATGAATGCAATACGATTATAGTCGTCAGTCATTAACGAACATTGTAGCACATTACTAATATAGTGGTTCCTTGAGATACGAGTGCCCTAACATACGAGATTTTTGAGATACGAGCCGTCCAGAGAGCGATTTTTGCTTTGAAATACGAGCAACATTTGAGATAGGAGTAATTGCGCAGATCAGCCGGCTGCACACGACCCACCAGTTTACCTCGACTCGAGCGTCTCATAGTTTCCCACGCCTCAAGGTTACGGAATGAATTAAACTCGTATCTCGAGGTACCACTGTAATTATGTATCATAGGATGTTGTAAAAATTAAGTTACAAAGTTTTTGTTAAAACCTTTCTTACATACCATTATTTTGGCTGGGCTGCAGAAATATTTGTCGTGGGCCGCCTGTGGTCCTGGGGCGGAAGTTTGACATGCTTGTCGTAGCATGTGTGAAGACCGAGTAATAAATAGTCCATTGTCCGCACATACCACATTTTGTCACTTGTCCATCGATGCACACTTGGGTTGCTTGCACTTTTTGGCTGTGTGAATGGTGCTGCTATGAACGTGGGTAGACAAATGTTTCTTTAGGATTTTGCTCTCAGTTATTTTGGACATACACCCAGAAATGGAATTGCTGGGACATATGGTGATTCTATTTTTAATGTTTTGAGGAAACACCAGGAATATTTGGGTACTCCGTGTGTCCAGGGGAACAGTGAGATTAGAGAAAACATTTTTTTATTTTAAGATTTATTACATCAACCTTCATGGAAAGCTGTGACGTAACTTCTACATTTCTTCAAGATCCCTTTCCCCTTGGATCACATCTTTAAACATATAAGATGGTTGCCGAAACCGGTTTGGCCCAGTGGATAGAGCGTCAGTCTGTGGACTGAAAGGTCCCAGGTTCGATTCTGGTCAAGGGCATGTGTCTTGGTTGCAGGCACATCCCCAGTGGGGGTTGTGCAGGAGGCAGTTGATTTATGTTTCCCTCTCATTGATGTTTCTGACTCTCTCTCTCCCTTCCTCTCTATAAAAAAATCAATAAAATATATTAAAAATATAAGCTGGGGAACTAAAATGTTGGTACTAAGAAGGTGGTAAAAGAAAATATACATCAAAAGCATTTGTGCAAGAAAATAAGAAGTATTTCTGCAGGTGAGAAACTGCCATTTAAATTGTTCATGCAGCAAACAGTGGGAAGAGGGAAGTTTAAAAGTAAACTTTTAGACACCATAAAAAGTAGACTCCATCGAGTAATTAGGGAAAATGACATCAGATAAAATGAAAACCTCTGGGACCCATTGTGGGCGCTGTTAGATCTTGACCATCTTGAGAAGGCTCAAAAACTCAAGGTCAAGAGAGAAAGAGCAAATGTGCTGAAGGGAGTTGTCCATTGTTTTGCCTTTCAGCCTGCCTTTTGTTATGCTGAGACTCGACTATTGTCTTGTGGGCTAGTTTTGTGAACTGACAACATTAGAGAATTTTCCAGGCCAAGAGGCTGAGCCCAGGACGGTGAGCTCAGAATCGCACCCACACCGAAGAACCCTGGCTCAGCGAGGGAATCGAGGAAGTCACATATTGGAAACTGGGATCATTGCCCTGGCTGGTTTGGCTTAATGGATAGACCGTCGGCCTGCGGACTGAAGAGTCCCAGGTTCAATTCCAGCCAAGGGCACATGCCTGGGTTGGGGGCTTGATCCCCAGGAGGAGGCATGCAGGAGGCAGCCAATCAATGATTCTCTCTCATCATTGATGTTTCTATCTCTTTCTCCCTCCCTCTCCCTTCCTCTCTAGAATCTATAAAATATATTTAAAAAAACAGAAACTGAGATGGAAAAGAAATATAATTGTTACTTACGTTGAGGGAAAAACACCTGGCATGTTGCCGCTGTACAAACACTCATGTGGCGGAAGAAAACTCCTCCTTCCCATTCTGAGCTCTCTCCACCACAAACAAATGTCTGTGGCCACCAGGGCATGAGCTGTCAACACGGAAGGCTGAGGCACTGAGAGGAGATTTGGAAAATTCACTGCAGGGGAGCAAGAGGGAAGGGGCAGAGTGTGACCTCGGTATTTACGTGAGTGGGACCTTGGCCATTGGTGCCAAAAATGATGGCAAAACCAACAGGCCTTTGGGAGGCAGCAGGATGTGGTGGGGAAGGTTCTAGAATAGACATCAGAAGCATACACTCCTGTCCTGGTGCTGCTGGAGAAATCAGTTCCTACGCCTTGTCCCCTCATCCCCAAATTGAAAGTCGACAGGTAGTTAGTTGTGTTTTGTTTCATCCTCCCCTGAGGATGTGTTTGTTGACGTGAGAGAGAGAGGAAGGGAGAGAGAGAAACAACGATGAGAGAGAGAAACACTGATCGGTTGCCTCCTGCATGCACCCCAACCCCAGATGGACCCTGCCACCTGACCGGAAATCAAACCCCAACCTTGCGGTACACGGGACCACGCTCTAACCAACGGAGCCGCACAGGCCAGGGCCTGGGTGCTGTGCCGTAGACGGCAGTGCAGTTCCAAGGAACGTGTGGCCACACCACCAGGAAGTCCCCAGCCGACGTCACCTGATGGAGGGGTGCCGTGGCCCCCCGAGAATGCGCCTGCTTTCTTTATCTCTGTCACAAAGAGAGGGGACAAGCAGACAACTACACTTTGTGCTAGTGTCACCGAAGGAACACAGAAGAATCACTGCCTCGCTGAAAACAGTGACTCGTGGAGGACCACACACACACACACACACACACACACACACACACACATCCCTTTCTTCGTCAGCTTTCTCTGACCCCGCTGACCTTCTCGAGGTGGTACACGCGGCTGTGCCAGTGTGTGCCCATTTCTCGACGAAGCTGGCTGGCGTGGGCCGTGGCAGCTTCCTGTTTTTGACAGCGCGCTTTGTTACCTAAGATGCTATCACGGGGGGAAGCCGGGGGAAGGCACGGCCTCCTCCTTTTGCAGCTTCTTGTCAAGTCTATAATGATCTTGAAAATAAAAGTTTAAACACATGGGCGGAAACCGGTTTGGCTCAGTGGAGAGAGCGTCAGCCTTGGGACTGAAAGGTCCCAGGTTCGATTCCGGTCAAGGGCATGTACCTTGGTTGTGGGCACATCCCCAGTAGGGGGTGTGCAAGAGGCAGCTGATCGATGTCTCTCTTTCATCAATGTTTCTAACTCTCCCTCTCCCTTCCTCTCTGTAGAAAATCAATAAAATATAAATTTTTTAAAAAGTTTAAACACAGGGGTAATAAATACAGAACCCCCCACCTGAGTAAGCCCCTGGCTTGAAGAGCCCCAGGCATACCCAGAAGAGGAAAGCCTGCGCCAGGGAGGAGGGTCCTCAGAGGATGCCCGCGAGATCTTTTGAAAGAGATGGTGGGAACGAAGGCCATCCCGCAGGGGCAATGGGCCTGCACCCATTCTGCATTTTCCTCCAGACGCAAGAGGGCAAACCCAGCGGAGAACAAAGCTTTGCCCGTCACGGTTCTTCCGATCCAAGAGAAAGGGGAGACCAGGAGGAGAATCTGTCTGTCTGTGTTTTTGTTTGCTGGTGCTTGTGGTGGTGCTTTTGCCAAACCCAGTAAAGCGATTTCTCCCAGATGCAACCTGTCTGTCTGCCGTGGGTGGGCCGGGAGGCTCCCCAGCCGCGGTCACCCAGGGACCCCGGCAGTGGGAGGTCCGCTGTGCTCTGCGCTTCGCAATAGCAGGGTCAGGGGAGAGAAAATAGGTTGAGCCACATGCTGGCTTTTAAAAAATGATCTTTTATTTTATTTTTTACAATTTGAAATAATTATGGACTCACGGGAAGTGGCAAAAATAGTACCGAGTTGCTAACTTTCCGCTTAGAAAACAAGCGTCTCTGCCAAAGAGAAAAGTGGTCTGAGACCCTGAACCCAGAACCCTGCACTCTGAACTCTGTTGTTGAAACCACCAAACCCCACCGTTCCAGGGACGCCACTCTGTTTTCTGAAGCTGGAAGTTCTCATCTGAAAAGAACAGGAAGATTGACTCGCACACACCAAAACAGAAACTCTAGCTCTGGCTGGGAGGCTCCATTAGTTGGAGCATCGTCCCACATAACCAAAAGGTTGTGGGTTCGATTCCTGGTCAGGGCACATATCTAGGTTACGAATGTGATCCCTTGTCGGGGCATGTGTGGGAGGCAACCAACTAAATCCATAAAAACATACCTTCAGGTGAGGATTAAAAAACAACCAGAACTCTACTTAAAACTAATCATGTGACACATAGGTAAATGCACCCCAAAGGACCGGGTAGACACACACATCACTGACCCAGGTTGCCCTCTGGAAGTTGATGTGTGTGGGCAGTGACAGGAATGAAGAGGAACTTTAAGATGTTACTCTCTATCTATAGTTTATTTCATAAGAATGTGTTCATTTATTATAGCTGTAACTCATATTTTTTAAGAAAAATAATAATAGATTTTTTTTCTCCCTCTTTTTCAAATCAGTCCTACCGGTAGAGCCACATCCATTAAAACCTCTCTCAGGTTCATTCTCATTCCCTCCCACATATAACAAATCAGCCGTGATCCAACTTCTGCCCGGAAATCGCCAATCAGAAGCCTGGTGGGGGCTTACAGACCCTGAGCCGAGTGGTTCAGGCCACAGATCACTCTGGAGGCTGCCATGTCCGCAGGCTGTAGGGCAGGAAGGTCCACTCCTCAACCTGTCCTAGCGCTGTGGCTGCAGGCGTTTGCGATTGGCCTTCACCCAAGACAGCTGGTCCACCACCCGAACTTGAGGCCTTTCCTCACTTCAGGGCTCCTCGGGGACACGGAGCACCTTGGCTGTGCGGTTCTGAGAGACCCTGTCCTGGGTCACCCTGCCCTCAGCGCAGATCTCGCACCCCTGGGGAGAGCCACGGGAGACGGTGTTCCTGCCACCAGTTCAGCTCCTTTAGTGGCACCAAGACTATCCTGTCTCCAACAAGGAGCCCCCAGCATCCCCTTCTTTACCTTCCTGATGCCCCTTCAAAATAGAACAGAAAAGAGGAGGGGAGTGAGAGTGAGACCAAACTCATCATGAACCGAACCGCAGAGTGGGTCCAATTTAAATCCCACAATTCCTAGCAGATAGGACGTGGCCAGATGGGACAGAGCAGAGACCGTCCACCTCAGTGCAGCCTCCCCTCCTCCGGGGAACCCTCTGAGGAGGAGGTGAAGCGACCAGACAGGCCGACAACCAGGAGTGTCTGGGGCCCTGGGGAGCCTGTGTGTGCTTTCCTGCTGACCTCTCCGCATCCCTCTTCAGGGACAGCTTGCTACTGTGGTGCAGGCACGCGGAGGTTGGATTGTTCGGGTTTAATTAGGGATGGTATTTTGATGGGCAGGTCAGACACAAGGAGAGAAAACCCAGGGAGTTCAAGGTAAGGAAGTGATGACCAGGATGTAGAATCCGGGCTGTTTAAGGAGGAAAGAGAAGCCAGAAGGAGATGGATGGTGGACGTCTGTCAACTGTCAACGGATTGGAGGTTTCAATGGGGTTAAAGTGACGCTGAAATGGAAGTCTTAGAGAAGGCAAACCATGGTAGGGGAGGCAGTTATCCAAGAGTGAGATGCTTGGAATTATTCTTTCAGAGATGATGCAGATATTAGTAATGCCAAGGTTAAGGGCGTTGTCTCACAGCTCAAAACTCATCGTCTATCTTTCCTCCTTGTGATGCCAGGCCTGGGACTTTGCAAATCATTTTTGCTTTGCCACCTGGCTCCCTGTTACGCTCTGCCAATAGGGGAGTCTAGGGTGAGACTACAGAGCTGGAGGAGGGAGGAGGAGCTTGCTCCTTTCCGTCTGTTTCCTGTTTCTATCAATGTTACCCCAGCAGCGTTTCTTCACGCAGGCACCAGCTCCTCCCCAGAGCAAAAACAGTTCAGTGGGAGGTTTTCTAAAATGTGCAGAACCGGCTTTATGGAGCCCGTCTCAGAGACACTGCGCCCGCCCAGGAGGTCTGTGCTTCAGAGGTGTTTCAGCTGGGCAGGGCCTCCTCTGAGGGTCTGATTTTGACAATCAGAGTTCCCCCTCCTCTCCACCCAATTCCTCGAGTGGTGGCTACCTATGGCAGCTGCTGTCTCTGCGATACCTTCATGTTCTCCTTCTACACTTTCATTTCTCTGTTGAGGATTTTATACCTAGCTAAATGTGCTTCACATCGAATTCTCTCTGCTTAAATAATGGGTAGGGCTCCAGTTGCCTGACTCGACTCTGACATAAGATGTTGGAGTGTTAAGAAACAGCACTTGACAGTCAATAAGATGATGAGAGGAATAGGGTGAAAAGCAAGGCTGTGATTCAGAGGTGTGATCCTGTGTCAAAGATCCATTTATAAATCTTTTCTTCGTTTGTCCTCTCTGGGGACAGAAAGTGGAACAGACTGTCCAATCTCAGAGGGAAGTGGGGGTGGGGAGAGGTGATAGGAAGGAAGAGATCAGCCAAATAATTTTTTTTAAAAAATATTTTATTGATTTTTTTACAGAGAGGAAGGGAGAAGGATAGAAAGTCAGAAACATCAATGAGAGAGAGACATTTATCAGCCGCCCCCTGCACGCCCCACACTGGAGATGTGCCCGCAACCAAGGTACATGCCCTTGACCAGAATCGAACCTGGAACCTTTCAGTCCAAAGGCCGATGCTCTATCCACTGAGCAAACCGGTTTTGGCCAGCCAAAGAATTTAAATGTGTATATGCATAACCCATGAACACAGACAATAGGGTGGTGAAAACTTGGGGTGGGGGGATAGGGTGAGTTAGGAGGGGTCAATGGGGGAAAGAGGGGACATCTGTAATACTTTCAACAATAAAGATTTAAGAATTAAAAAAAAATGAAGTGTTATATTTAGTTGAACTATTGAGACCATTGTAGATTCAAATGCAGTTGTAAGAAGTAATACAGAGAGACTCTGTGTGTAGGAGGGGTCCTTGCTATGTTGGTGCAGTATCTTGAGAGTGGTAGTGTGTGCACATACCTGCACATGGTGACAAAACTGTATAGAACTAAATGCACACGTACAGGGTAAACTAGGGGAATCTGAATTGGTTGGTGGATTCATCTGTGTCAGGGTCCTGGACGGGACAGTGTCCATTGCTTCCCAAAATATTACTATTGGGGGAAACTGGGCAACATGTAGTTCTTACAACTGCATGTAAGTCTACAAAGGTCCTAATATGTCAACTAGGGGAGTCTAGGGTGAGATGACAGAACTGGAGGAGGAAGAAGGAGCTTGCACCTTCCTGTCTGTTTCCTGTTTCTATCAATGTTATCCCAGCAGTGTTAGAGGTATAGTGGAATGTGTTTTTTTTTTTTAAATACATTTTATTGATTTTTTACAGAGAAGAAGGGAGAGGGATAGAGAGTTAGAAACATTGATGAGAGAGAGAGAGACATCGATCAACTGCCTCCTGTACGCCCTCTACTGGGGATGTGCTTGCAACCAAGGTACATGCCCTTGACTGGAATAGAACCTGGGACCTCTCAGTCCGTAGGCTGACACGTATTGCTTAGGCAATAGTGCAATCTTATTTCTGTCCCCAGAGAGGACAAAATGGAAACAATCTGTTTAAAAATAGGCTAATTGCCCTAACCAGTTTGGCTCAGTGGATAGAGTGTCTCAGTGGATAGAGCGTCAGCCTGAGGAGTGAGGGTCCCAGATTCAATTCCGGTCAAGGGCATGTACCTTGGTTGCGGGCACATCTCCAATAGGGATGTGCAGGAGGCAGCTATCGATGTTTCTCTCCCATCCATGTTTCTAACTCTCTATCCCTCTCCCTTCTTCTCTGTAAAAAATCAATAAAATATATTTAAAAAATAAAGATGGGCTAATTGACACGGGTCCACCCTATGTTGCTTTTTTGTAAGAGACGAGTAGGAAGCAAAAGATAAATTTATGATATCAAATAAGTGGTTTGTTTGTATTGCCTTTTCTGTCAACCTTGTGGCTGAACTCCCCTTTTGGGTGTAACGTGGAGACTGCTTTACCTTCTCTCAGAACGTCTTCAGGCTGTGAGTACCGCCCCAGACGCTGACCATCAATAGGCAGTTTCCGAAAAAGGAAAACTCCATGGATGGTGATGCTGGTGATGCTTTCTGTTCAGTTACTTTTGCTTTTCTTCCTAGTTTGGGAAGCATGTTTGAAGTTTGAAGTGTAATAGGTTCTGTCTAGGTCCTAAATGTCCCCAAGAATTGCCAAAGGGATGCCACCTTACCTAGGAAATCCTCCCAGCCTTTCCTGAGCCCCTCGGAGAACTGACTGCGAGGTCTGGTCTATAAAATGCTTGACAGTTTTAAAGTGTTTGGGGGAGAGGAAGATGGAGTGGGAGCATTTGTAGGAGAGAGGCAGTGGAGCTGACACGTTGCTTTTCTTTAAAAAACCAGAAAGACTCAAGACACAGCATTTCCATGTACTCGGTCTGTGTCTGATTGAAACAGCCCACCTCCTGTGTGTAAGAGGAGTGCGCTAAAGCTGCGCCTGCAAGATGACATTCTGTAACAAGCCGTATTTAACACGCCTGCGGAGCGGAGGATTTGTCCATATTTCACATCCAGATAAGGATTTGCTTGGGGAAATAACAGTCGGAGGTGCCCAAGTCTCGTCGCACCCCGTTTCCCGAGCCCGACTTGGAATTTATGGTTATGGGTTTCATTACATAGTCTTAAGATGAGACCTTGGGTTTTATGTTGTCAGAGATTTCCTGGGGCTGGGCTACAGTTGGCAAGGTCAGGAGCTCATTTGGACTCCAAAGCTATAAAAGTATCCAGACATGATAAGTAGGTCGGAGCTGAAAGCCGTTACAGACATGAGAGGAACCACCTGGGACAATTTAGCTACATTACAGTCTGGACCACATGTAGATTTAGGAAGAGGGAGACTGGGTAGGGGGGAGGGGGGCTGGTAGGGGAAGAGACTCTTTAAGTGAATGGAGGAACACCTGGTAAAAATGGCCTACAAATGGAAAAAATAGTTACTTTCACAAACAAAAGGGGAGAAGACTCAGAATCCTAGACACATTAAGTAAGTTGGGATGATGGTTCATAAAGAGCCTAGTTCCCATTTTTTTAAAAAATATATTTTATTGATTTTTTAGAGAGGAAGAGAGAGGGACAGAGAGTCAGAAACATCGATGAGAGAGAAACAATGATCAGCTGCCTCCTGCACACCTCCCACTGGGGGTGTGCCCACAACCAAGGTACATGCCCCTGACCAGAACTGAACCTGGTACCCCTCAGTCTGCAGGCCGACGCTCTATCCACTGAACCAAACCAGCTACGGCAGTTCCCATTTTTTAAAATTAAAAATTGAATTTACCTCCCCCCGCCCCAAGCTATCTGAATAAAGACAAAAAGGTGAGAGCATAGCTTTAGCTTTGTAGTAGAACCCATCTTGGTTCTAGTTTGGCTCTGCTGGGTTGCTGTGAGCAAGTTTCTTAAAGCCCCAAAGCCTCAGCTTCCTCGTCTGAACAATGCAGATAGTTTTATGCCCATCACACATTTGCGGTGGAGACTGGGCGAAACAATGCATCGACAGCTTCGGGAACGTGGTTAGTGTCCAATAAACAGGAGGATTATCACTGCTCATATTCATTACAAGTGCCCACCACTCTAGGCTTAATAAGCTACAATCACAGCTGATACTACATATTCCTTTTGGGTAGGAATACTATTGCATGGATTGAGCAGGTGTATAGTATCCACATTTTACAGATGAGAAAAATGAAATCCAGGGGTGAGTGCCAAAGTCACCCCACTGGTGAGCAATCAGCCTTGGATTACAACCACCGTGCTTCTTTAGGCCAGGACCAGAAACACCGGAATGGTGTTAAAACCCAGACTGCCGAGTTCCACCCTCCCAGTTTCCAATTAAGTAAGTCTGGGGTGGGGTCCATGAATGTGAACTTATCAGAGCTCAGGTTTGCTGCTGCTGCTGCTTCTGGTGGTCTTAAGACCCACTTTGCAAACCACTGAGTTCGACTAGAGCAATGTTTGCACACATACCTGCTCGTTAGAATCATCTGGAGGCTTAAAATCAATGACTCCATAACTATTGAAAATATGATCCAGCATTACCACTAGCATATAAAACTTAATTATCCCCAGTACAAAAGGATAAGTCTGTAACAACTTTGGAAATTCCACAAAATCTAGAAAGTTGTGGGTTCCCCCGCACCATCTACACTGAGTGGCCAGATTATTATGATCTCTGAACGCATAATAACCTAGCCACTCAGTGTATATCCCATATAATAAAAGGCTAATATGCAAATTGTCTGCTCGACTAGGAGTTTGATCAATACGCAGGCTGGCCAACCACCTATGTCCCCTCCCCTTGGCCAGACTGGCAGGACCCCACCCATGCACGAATTCATGCACTGGGCCTCTAATACATATATTCCAAGTGGCCAGATTATTATGCATTCAGAGACCATAATAATCTGGCCACTCAGTGTATAGTAGTAATACAAAGTATTTGTAGAGCCAACTATTTAGAAAAGTTTTACATTTCTGATTCCAAATTTCCCACAGTTCTCTAAAGCTTGCCAAATAATCAGAGTTAGCAAATAATAGAGTTGCTGACCATAGGTAAAGTAATGTTTCCTTAATAATACTGTAATGAATACTGATACTTTGAAATTCTTTTCTGAACACTAGATAGTTGGTTATATTAGTTTTGACAAAATTTGAAAATAAACCCTGCTTTAAAAATATTCTAATGAAATGTCTTATGACTTTTTGTCATTTAAGAAGTAGTTTAAAAGTTATTTTTATAGGTTTGGTCTGAACTCTATGTTGATATTTTATAGATTGATTTAAAAAAAATGCTACCTATATAATTCATAATGAAAAATCTCAGTTCTTTAAAAAGTATGTACCACAGTACTTTTGCTGGTACCACAAGTTAGAAATTTATCATTTTCTTTTGTAACACAGGGGGGTGGGACAAAAGTGTGTTTACAACTGTTTGTATGGAAAATAATACAAGCATTCATAAATAATAGTGCAAGAATAAACTGTACTTTGCATCCTCACATCTGGAAACCCACTTTTTGCCCCACCCTATATACATATTTTTAGAGAGTTTACACTTCTTGGATAATCTCTTTAATTTCTATCCATTTGTTGTCAATGCCTAGTTATCATCATATTTGATATGCAAAGTCTATATTAATTACATACTTTGCAAAAACCTATGGCATATGGGCTGC